>APFE031122571.1:0-87161 GCA_000404065.3 Pinus taeda
TGTACTTGATATGCGGACATGCTTTGCTTTCTCTGAGCATGGGTATGCCCACCTCAGATGGTGTTTCTTTCTGATCTTCTTTTGTGGCTTGGCAGGCTGAATTCTTGTGAAGTACTCCTCGGTTTTTGGCAGGTCTCTTTTCCATGTACTTGCTTAATAAATTTCAGCCATCATGTACCCCTTCTGACCTCATATATTAGGGGGCATCTGTTATAGCTCCAAATCTCACTATTATGGTTTGTGATGCTGCGCTCATGGCCTAGGGAAACCCCTCCTTCCAGACCTGGTCCAAAATCTAAAAAACAGTGTTTTATTCCCTGTACGCGATATTTCCCTGAGTTAAACGCGTGTATACGCGGGTTCATATATACCCAACCCGCGTATATGTATTAAAACACTTAAAAATTTATAAAACTCCTTATTTTCGGGCGAAGATTGCGGGTTTTACCTGCTGATCACCTGTTAGTGCTCGTGGCCTCAACTGTCCCCAACCAATTCCTAACTAAAAAACTACTTTGGAATTGGTATAAAATGACACCAAAGGGAAGGCCTAAAGGAGGAGAGTGTATAGAGAAAGGTTATTATACTGAGATTTCCCACTGATCAGGTCTGAAGCCCCTTGTGCCTTTTGCACTTCCCCCATTTTGTACAAGAAACCCTTGTTTCCTTGTGATTGGATGTTCATCCCTTAGTTATGACATCTTGGAGTGAGTATTGGAAGGAAACTTACTAGAGGCTTGAGGCGGGACGGATCCAGAAGGAGGCTGAGCTTTGAGCCTGCAGAAGTGGTTCAGGTGATATTGCTCTTTTTTGTACTATTCTATTTGTCCAATAAAGAAACACGTCTTGTTCCCGATATGCTTCTTTCTTTATGTTAATGATGTTCATGTTTGAATTTCATGTATGAATGGATGTTTAAAAGTTTATAACTAACTCCTTTCTTGTATAACATAAAGATGATTTTTGTATAAATCTTTGTCTATATACTGTTGCATTCTTTGGAATTGTTGGTTTTGCAAGGCAAAGGAGCGAAAGGGACGTGAAGAAGGGTTTGGACCCTTGAGGAAATACCCGAACGTAGGACCTGAGGTACGTCCTTCTTACCTTAGAATTAGCTTTTTCTAGCATAATGGCTGTGTATGTGCATGTTTCTTTGTTCAGACAACTTTCAGTCTGCTAGGGTTCTACCCAGAAGCTCTAGGGGATAAAATCCCTCAACACCTTCCTTCCAACATCAAGCTTTTCATGGACGAGGTACTGTGTGATGTTGCTCCTCTTGAGGTTTGTAATGTTTTATTAGGCTAACCATACTTGTGGAAGTGTCATGTTGTGTACGTGTCTAGACCTCATACTCTTATTATTACTTTGGCCTAAAAACTATACAGGATACCAGAGGTATCCCTGCCTATCGCCATTTCTTTTATCTATGTGAAGCAATGCAATAAGATCATCTCATAGAATGGGGAATTTGTTTTCTTTCTAAGTCACACTCAAAGTAAGGGGAAGATCATGGTTACATGCATGACCCCCAGAAAGGGTTCCTCTACTTAACAAAATCATGGATCAGTTCATGGAATAGTACAAGGACATATTCTCCTCACCCACAGGAGTACCTTTGCATTGTCAGGTCAAGAAATCGATCGATCTAACTCCCAAGAAACCTCTACCCAATGGGATAATATACCACCACCCTCTTCTGGAAAATGAGGAAATCAAATAACAAATCTAGGATTTGCTACAAAAGGGCACATCCTACCAAGTTACTCACGTTATAGGAGCCCAATTGTACTCATATAGAAGGAACACCTTACCAAAGCCCATCGGAAGCTTCGACCACTTTGATACAAGCCTTACACCATCACTAAGGCCATGGGTAACAATTAGTTTGAGCTAAGTATCCCTCCATTCCTTTGCACACACCTCGTATTCAATGTGGACCACATTCAACCATACTTCCCACCATTATTGGACACATCAGACATTGTTGAGCAACTAACATTAACAAAGCTCAATCCACATTACGTTGAACAAGTGACAACTAATCATATCTTGGACACAAAGGTTAAAAAAAATCACCAATAGAGGATATAGTTGTATCGTGTTGTCATAGCCAAATACTGCACCAAGGCAAGTGCCTCACTAAGGACCAAATTTAGCAGAAGTTTCCACATCTAATGGAGGCACTCAACATAATGGAGACCATTGCTTCGTAAAGGGGGAGGACTACTGCAGGTGGCCTCACTAAGGACCAAATTTAGTAGAAGTTTACCCACCTAATGGAGGCACTCAACATAATGGAGACCATTGCTTCGTAAGGGGGGAGGACTGATGCAGGTGGATATTGGTGGCTTCCCACCTTTTCGACTTGGACCTCTAACACTATTTCCTTTAAGTTTCCTAATTTCTAGCATAGTTTCCTATTTCAGCTGTTTTCTATTTTTGGCTTTTTCGGGTCTTGAACTTCCAAATGCATTTTAAGGCCTTAAATGACATTTTTTTGGGAAACAGGAAAATGTATATGCTATGGAAGATGTTTGCAGTGGGACTTTTTTGTGCTTGAATATACCTTTATAACACGTTATCATACTTGCAAAACAAATATTGTATGCCAAAGTTATGAACTAAGGAAGTTGACGTTCCAACTAACCCCCGTGGGGCCCACAATATTTTTGTGCTTCATCTCCTAAGGTTAGGTTTTTGGATGTTTAAGGTTTTCCATTGTTTATTGATGATAAAAAGGCTTGAGAGCCTCATTGTAACTCAGTTCAAAAGGCATGTAGCCATCACATATTGTCTTAGAGATAAGCTACCATTACCTGAGTAGTTTGTTTCCTTCTTGCATATAAACAATTTTTAGCAATTGCTATTTATTAATTGAAGTTATATTTTGTTGTATTGCTATGTTTTTGTTTAAATTTGTATTTCATTTTGTTCCTTCATAAATTCATATCAAAGGATTAGAGGTCAAATGTTTCTCTACACTTATTAAATTCCCACAACATATTAAACCCTAAGATGCTATGGTTAATGGGTCAATTGTTTCTTTGAACTTATTCACTACCCACAATGTATTGAACCTTGAGTTGCTATGTATCAAGGGTCAAATGTTTCTCTACACTTTTTAATTACCCACATTCTCTCCATTACTTGGAATTTATTTCATGGAAAAAGGGTAGGGTTTCATCTTGTTTGATTGCTAGACATATGTTAAATAATTTCATACCTATATAATGCATTTCCCAAGAGATGGGTTCGAAACTAGGGTCAATAGTGAAATAAGAAAAGAATAAAAATCAACAAATAAAGTAGTAATACGATTAATGTTGAAAATGTGGTAAGGCATGCAAATACCAATTTAGCAAAGAAGAAACCATCCACTCCCTTTTCCACAAGTATGGAATCTAGATGTTCAATGTATTCATTGTATTGAATTTTTGGAGTATCACTATATGTATCTAGCCTCAAAATGTTTTTAATTATGCATTGTGTATTCCAACTCCTATTACTTGGAAAACTACAACACAATTCTTTAATTGATAATGTGATGCATAATCAATAAGGCTGCATCGTGGGGGATTCTCTCAATGAACCTCTAACATATCACGTGCATTCGTCACATATTAAATAATACCCTTAATTTGACTACATATTGGAAAATCCCTTTAAAAATCACATTATTTAACCCCCTACCAATATGAAGCCAATACAACTTCCCAATTTAAAAAACCCCTACTTTCACTAGATATTGTAGGTATCTATTTTTTCATTAACATTTTTTATACGCCTTCATATTTTTTCATTAACTTTAAGCTCCATTTTTCATATTTTCCAATATAAAACCCCTTTAGCCCCTATATATCCCCCAATATATTATGTCATTTTTTCCTTAATATATATCCCGCAATATGAACCCACATGGTATGATATTGCTCCCCCAGTGAAGGCCCCGTGGGCTGCATTGGATGGGGCAAAAACACCTTTCCTATTGCTACTTCCAAATGGACCAAAGAATGGCATGTAGTTTCACCTTAGATAGTCCATACATATTTCTTTGCTATCCTCCATTTCAAGGTGATCTAGAAAACATTATTTGATATTTCTAAGAATTATATGAGATTTTTATCTGGATAAATTAATATAGTATTCTTCCTAGAATATGCAACTTATGCATATCTATCTCTGAAAAAATTAATATAGCATTGTTCCTGGAATATGAAACTTGTGTATATCTATCTCTTTCATGAACATGTTTATACACAAAATAACAAATGAAAATATAAAAAAATGCATCCACAACCACAAAATATGAGGAAAAATAAAAAGAAAATTGGATTAAACTAGCAGGTAGAAAAAAATACAAAGAAATCATATCATGGTATACATTTCCAAGGCACACATGCTGAAAGTTTTTGTCCGGAGGAAACACAAAATAAAAATGATAATTCTAAATGAATTGAAAAAAAAAATATGCCTTTCATGTGCATTAGCAATTAAAGAATACATGCACAACCACTAAAAAATGCATGCACAACCACAGAATATGAGGAAAAATAAAATGAAAGCATGATTGAACTAGCAGGTAGCTGAAAAATACAAGGAAATCATATCATAACATATATTTCCAAGGTACACATTTTGAAAGTTTGTCACAAATTTGATCGTTGAATCACGAGTTTGACTTTCACATAGACATGAATCAGGGTTAAATACTTGGAGACAGGAGAAAATATTTGGTTATAGCTGGATAAATGGCAGGTATATCACGTGTCTATCTCATCAATACAGATACTTTGCAAAAACAGAATTCAATGTCTTTGCAATTTGAATTTAGTTTCAATTTAATGCAATGTTATTTGTAAATTGTCTATTCACTCAAAAAACAATTTCTAATATGGGATTCCATTCTTTCTCTATTGATTATGTTGCCAAAGCCAATGATTTCCAATTGATTCAAGTAAATTATGCTATTATTTGGCTTCAAGACTCTTCCCATGATTCTTCTAAGCCAATTAGATATACATGTAAACTATGTCTTAAAGAAAAAATATTTCAAAGTTCCTCCATTGAATCATTGACCCAATCATTATATGTTGCAAGTGAGATACCAAACTCATCACTGGAGTAATATATATAGATCATTCCTAATGGTTTTAGCTTCTAGTCAACATACAACACTAGGTCATATTGCTATAACATACCTTTTAGTGGATTGGTTGTTGGTTGTGGTACATATATGAGCAATTACCTTTGGTATCTACAAATGATAGGTGATTATTGTAGCCCACATAATAAAAACTATTAGAATGATTGATTTAGGTGTTGTGGGTACATAGGTACTATCAAATGATGGCTAATTAATGGATTCAAATAAGTAAATCACATGCGTTGTTGCATGTATGTTCAGTTAGCACACAGACAATATACCATAACTAAAAATAATTTAGAATGATAAGGATGCTAAAGGGAATTGTAAACTACATTTCATCTATTGAGATTGTTGTTATGTTCCACTACCATAAACCAGAAAAAATAAAGATAATGTGCTCATTATTTAACCCTCAAAAAACAGAAAAACGACAATGTTGTAGGTGGATACAATGGCTAAACCAAACAATTCCGATCAAGGAACAATTCTAATCAAGGATAAATGAACAATGGGGCATGAATTTAAATAATTGATGGGTGTCAAACGTACCACAATAATAAAATAAGGAAGCATCATACCTAATTTCACAGTACATAAACACATAAGAATAATAAAGTTTCTAGCTTGGAAATCCAAAAGGGAAAACCAACATTCAATGGTAGATTTTACTATGCCCACGAAGTAATTATAAAGGTGAGTTACATTCTCAATTAGAGTTTTAATTCATTTTTTCTTAGTGGCACATTTTTATTTCAACCTCAAAGATTTTTAATTCACATTTTTGATAGAGTTTGAGAGCATTGTTTTTCGGTATTTTCAATCTATACCTTAAGTAATAATAAATATTTATTAGCACTAGACTTCATCTTTATTTATTTGTAATGATGAATGCATAGAATTTTTTTATATCTTTCTACTTTGTTGAGAAATCATTTTCCAAAAAAAAAAATCGTCATCTACAAATAGTATATGAGACTATTTCATATAATTCCTAGTTTTATGCCCCTAAAAGAGCCTTCCCTTTTGGTTGTTGTAACTGCCTTGCTTAGACCCTCCACAAGAAGTAAAAAAAGCAATGGTGATGAAGGATGTCCTTGTAGCCCTTTACCCATATAACCATCTGAACTTAGTTTTATGCTTTCTATATAAAACCTATTTTTTATTGCCTTTATATTTACTAGATGTTAGTAAAAATGTGAACTGACCTTTGCTTTAGATTTTCCTAGCATAAAATGGAAATGTTTTCCTTTTAGCTAGGGTTCTCTATCAAACAAATTTTAGCTAGGGTACTGCATTTTCAAATGATTTATTTTGATCTTAACTCCAAATTGATCTTAATAAACTTGGCTTAGGAATGTCACCAAAATAATCGACAACCACCTTAATACTATAAGACTAGAGGAAGTAAGTTGAATTCATGATCCTTGGCAATGCTATGGCATAGGTGAAAAATGAGAGCAATCACCCAAGTGGTAGGAAACAACATATACCTTGTCTAAAAATGATGAGATCCTTTTCTCAACACCAATTTCCTACAATAATTCACTCTGTTAGTGCATATCCCACATAAAATAAATCCATGGTAAATGGATTCAGTTTCCCAAATACACCTAGTATGTTTGGGGTAGATCATAAACATATCAAAGTATAACATGTCATCTCACAGTTCACACATATAACATACTAAATTACAACTATATGTTATACATTTTGGATACAATAGAAGTTTAAAATTAGTATTAAAGTGCTTGTTTCTAAAGAAGTTGATAGAATGATGCATAGAAGTAAATTTAAACCATAATAACACAGTTTATATTTTAAAGAGAACTAGTCCTTTTACATTTTTTAGGTTGTAATACCTCCACTCTATTTCAACCATAGTCATTAGTTGTAACAATAATATTCTACCTAGTTACACTTTCATCCTCCCAAATTGAGTGGATATTTTGCACAATCAGATTCTCAACTTCCATAAAAGCACAAATTGATCAAGCTTACCTCTATCAAATTTTATAAAATTATGTTGTAAGCCATGATAAGCATCTAATATCTTATTGGTAGTCAATAGTATACATATGAAAATTTGTTTGACTATGTGATAATATAAAATATAGAGTGAATATTGATCATAAAATATGGAACATAAGGTTTTTAGTTATAAGGAGTAAATATCTATGAAATTTCTTCAATCAAGTTTAATAATACTTTACTTGTACTTCTCACATGAGTGAAAACCTTCTATAACAAGGGGTAAAATATAGGAACATCGCCCTCAATTTTTCAGTGCAAATTAATGCAAATGTAAGCAAAATGGATGGATCATCATAAGCCCAACATTAAGAACTTGGAATCTTTTAGGATTTAACCATTGAAATTATACTAATGTATTTTTGTGGAAATTAATTAGCTTAAATACATTAACTTGGCTTTGTGATTTATGTCTTGATCTTGTCCTTGCTTTTAAATTTCAAAACCAATCAGTTAAAGAATGCAATGAGAATAGTAGTAAGTGGACATTTCCCATTGATATATTCTCCTGTGAAGCATATGACCATAAATAAAAACAATGAATGCACAAATTGACAATGCATGTACTAAATTTAAATAAAATCTCCCCTAGATGTAAAGTTTATTTCCCTCTTAATATCATTGATGTTTTATAACAAAACATATGCCCAAGGTCACATATTCCTAAATTCATTAGAAACAAAATGGAAATGTATTCGCTGAAAAATAGTAGATTGACACTAAATCTGGTTTAGAATTCAAAGTTTTCAAATATAGTTAAATTTATATGTTTTCATGTGTTAATGTTATGATTGAGTAGAGTCTAGACCCAATAACATATTATAATGGCATCCAACCATGTCTAAATTGGATTTGTGAAAAGTTGATGTTCCTTTCCTATTATGCCATCGATGGTTAGTAACTACTATTTTGAAGTTGGTTTAGGGTTTAATTTTTATTATGGTATTAATTTGATGCCCATGGTGATGGGTGAATTGCGTTGTGTAAATTTACCATTGTACATATAATCTCCATGTATGTATGGATGCTAGCTACTAGTTAGATTTCATTTTAGTACATGTGCGAGTTGTTTAATACTTTGATGTGTGAAGGTGATTCCTATTCTTAAACAACACTAGATGTAGGAAAATTTAATACCCATGTGATGATGTAGAAGGATCTTTCCTTAAAACTAGAAATTGTAAAACTTTTATCCACTTAATACAATTCACAATTTTAAGTTGAAAAACACATTTAGGTAATTCTCATTAATGAACACATAGATTAAAATATGAGATGTGTGTGGTGATAGAATGTAGTGGAACACATAATTAGTTCCTGATGTTTTGTGAAATTTATTTTATTACACTACTTGAAAATTTTAATTTCAAATGATCAAGTATATATCACATTGTGTAGAATCAATGGGTTTTTTTTTAATGGAAAGGTTTACTAATAGTTGAACTTAAACAATAGTTGAATTGTAGAATTTGGATGTTACTTTAGCTTTCAAGGAACTTGCAATATAAAATAGTGCTTTTGTTTCTTTCAAGGATTCTAGTGTAATAGAGGAAATATATACAATGAAAGAACTCATTGATTTTAACTTTTAGAATTTAGATAAACTTCTCCAATTACTCTACTTACCATGGATGTTAAGAAATAAAACAATAAAGACAAGAACTTGGTGAAAGAGGCTTTAAGACATTACCAACATATCTATTCATCCAATGATGTCAAATATATAGTACATGTATATGACCACCTCTAGATCTAGATCTCACTTACAACTCATTAATGGATGGTGAAAACACCTCATTACACAACACCAATTGCAACTCATTTCACATAATAAATCATTTCACTTAAACTCTTATTTCTTCAATATTGTTGTAAACTCTTCCTTTATAGACACATTTGACTACAAAATATTTTCTTACGAACTTGTTACAACTTCTGAATTAATAATGTAACCAACTTTTATCAAGAACAATATGCTCCTCCTTCATCAACTTTTTAATATTCTCACTATGATATTGGGTATTTATGAAATAGCAATGAAATGTTTTAGTGCCATCTAAGGTAATTTGAAAAACTATTTCAGAAAAGGTTTAGAAGATTTGTGCATTTATGAGATGTTTTGAAACATTTAAGGAAAGAAAGGAAAACATCCCTAAATATTTGAAATATGAAAAAATCAAAATATCTAGTGTATGTGTTAGGCCTCTATAATAAACCTTTATGAATTTTAAGTTAGACATCAAAACCCTTAATGTGTTCTAAGTAAATCCTAACCCTAAAATGATCCTTAATACTTGAAATAAACGAGGCTCGACCTCCCTTGAGCACAACAAAAAATTTCTAAACTTTGAGTTTTTTAAATGTTGGTGAGAAAATTTGAAATAACTTACTTGAGGATTTCATCACTTGGAGTCTTCATTGATTAAAGGTTTTGAGTTCTGTTGATGGCCCAAAATGACCATGTCAACATTATAAGGGAAACCACCTAGTAAGGAACTTAAAGTAGCTCATTTTCCGTTTGGAATGGTGATTTCGATTGGTTTAATTGGGTTCAAATAGCAATAGAGAAGAGACATCTGATTTGCCCTCTTGTAGAGCTCATGCAAGAAAGTGATCCTTAAGCTGAATTAATGGCTCAGCTAAGCCACTCTAAAGTTTGCCTCTTGTGTAAGAGGACTTCTAGAATGCAATATTTAAAACTAAATGCATATGTACTCTAAGTAACAGATAATAAATCCTAAATCTATCTCGATTGAAAGGAGGATTAGTCCCCGTCTCAACCAAGAGCAAGGTAAAAGGGGATTTGGACCAACTTTGAATTTGGAATAAAAATGAAGTCAATAAGCCAAGGAAATAGTTCCAAGACTTATTACTAGTTCAGAAAAGTATATGCATTCAGTTATTTGATGAATAGTCATCAGATCTCTGGTGTACATACATCCAAATACAAATATAATGAATTCAAATTAAAAATTTATGATTGCATTAAGAAAGTAATTCTCATAAAAAGTCATTATTAAAACCAAGATAAACTTGACAGTAATTTTCTAAATATTTAACAAGTATGTTCTTCATATCTATTGGAATTCATAATTAATGTTGATAACAATTAGATCTATCATTAAAAGATATCTTTCAAATGATTAAAACATGCGTATATTAAATGTATTCACAATAGTGAAAAAATTCACGAACACATACTTATTTGGATCAATAATTGCATCAAATTTTATTAGATGCAAGCCATCAATCAACCTCTATCTCTGACAACAGTGTACAATAATTAAAGATCTGATCATAGCCTTTGAGTACATGAAATTCTTAGAAAGTATCCTAATAACATGAAATTTTCAGAGCTGAAATACATCTCTTTTAATCTCCACAAGTCTGGTCCAAACTAGTTGATTCTCTAAAAAAAATATTGCTCCCTACAGTAGTGCAAAAATCCCTCTCTTTGTAGAGAATTTCCTCTTCAAGTTTCAGATCTGGAACCTCTCCTCTCTCTATTCTACAAAAGCCATATATATAATTACAACATAAAATTAAAAAGAGAGAGATGTGGGAGAATAAATTTGCTCAAAAGAATTTTAACTGGCCAAAATTATTCTCTCTTTTTTTGGAGAAATTCCATTGTTTTGAATCTTCTCCTCCTCATCTCCCCAACTGCTTTATTTTCAAAAACCAATAAAAAATAAATTAAAATGCAAATCAAAATTAGAAATACCAAATTTGGGAAAACAAACATCTCCAATTAAAATTCAATTAAATAAATAAATAAAGATAAAATTGAGCTTCTCATTGATCCCTATAAAGATCTTGTTGGTCAAAGAGGACAAGATCGAATGGATATGCAACCGCTAGAAGATTTGGGCAAATGCAAATGCAAAAACTAAACTTAGGAAATTAGTTTTGATTACAAATTCATAGCTTAATTTTCTGCTAAATTTTAGACTCAGTTAGTGACCAAATATGGTCATGAAGCAACTTCCAACATATTCTCCATGATTTTATATTTCTAATGAGCCATCCTAGGCCTCATTTGGCAAATTAAAACTCGACTTATAAACCTCCAAAAATTAAAATGTCAAAATTGTCATAATTACGAAAAAATGCATATCTTGCCTAAAATTATGCAAATTTTAATTAAAAATTTAATCTTAATTTACCATACAATTAAATTTAATTAATTATACTTCAATACAGATCAATTTAAATTAATTTAATCAATTACAAATTAAACTTTAATTGAATTAAACTAATTTAAAAATATAAATTAATTTTAAATTAAAATTATTTAAGTTAATATAAAAATAACATCGTACTTCATGCCATGTTATAAGTGGATTTTTGGCTCCACGAATGGACATTAGTGACTTTGGTTCATTAGTAAATAAAGAGGAGAGACTTTATTAGATGACGTGGGAGGCATAAGGTAAAGTGAAGGAGGGAGGCATAGGGTATATCGAAGGAAGCATGATATCGGAGCATCGAAGTTTTTAAATATCAGAGGTTTGTTTTAAAAGTTCTAAGGTTATGATACATGAACCATATCAAAATAAAGTGTTTTATAAAAACCCATCCAAGATATGAAGGGATGCTAGTGCAACTTTGTTTTATCGGAGGTTTATTTTAAATGAAGTTATGGGATATTAATGCTGTGATTCGCCAAACAAAATAGGCTTTATGCAAAACTCTATAACAAACAATTAATAATCTCAAAGGATTGAAACATCGGGGATAAATATTAGAGGTACTTTTAAAATGCATTACGATGAACCAAAGTTCTGAGGTAGGTTTTGATATAGAAGGAGGGAAAAGTCTTGATATATTTTTTTTTCTAAGTAATGTTATTCTATTAATGAAAAAGATAAAAATATAATGAAGCTTTGGCCTCTACGGTACTGAACATAGTTATGTCATTGGTAAGCAAAAAACCAAAACGTGACTGCTTATCGAGGGGAAACCAGTCCGAGTGTACCTAAACGTCAACTGCCCACAAAGGGGTCCCAAATCATAAGCAAAAACAAAAGAAATCCTACACAGGGGTCTTAAGTCAGAACCAATCAGAATGTACCACATGGATTGAAAAAACATTAAGATAAAACCGCATGAAAAAAATGACTAGATGACCTGGCAGTTCGAATAGATGTCTTGCTGAGCCCACTAGGCATCTAGTGGAGGCTCCTCCATGACACGACAACCGTAGTCATCCTCGTCCACCGGCTCTTCCACAATTTGACAGCCATAGTCCTCCAACTCTTCCATCGCTGCAGTCATGCCACCCTAGCTGCCTCCGACCTCTTCCATGTCGCCCGAGCAGCCATCAACTGCATGCTTGCCTCTAGCAATATCCTTTCCATGCAGAGTGCTGTTATGACCATCTTTGTGCCTGAGTGTAGCAATCTTCTTGTCTGTGTCAGCCAGTCCGCCTATGTCTCATGTCTCCTCGGCCTTCAGCTGCTTGTTGGTTTGTCCTTTCTCTGACCCAGGTCCATGGGTCTGAGCAGCCTTCTCATCTTGCAGATGCAATTCTTCACTGAAGGCCACTGTGATAGTGGCAATAATGGCGGGACGATGCAACATACTGTGGAAACGGAATTGGGTCTTGTGGTAAGAAGGATGAGGAGAGTCAAGAGGGCTAGTCATTTGGGTAGTTGCATTCGTTCTTTTCACACCATAGTCCTGTGCTCGACTTCTTCCACTGCGGGTATTCAGATATTTGCAAGAAATATGATCTCTGGACTGATGAGAAGAAGGTGAGGAGGAATGGGTCTCCGGTTTAGGGGTGGGCGTAGAGGTGGGGCGAGTGCTCCAGCTGCGACTGCTATCTCTTCTGTTGCACCTCTGATGGTGTTGCCTCAGCATGGCTTGTCTGGCAGGTTGGCGATTAGTGGTATGGGTTAGGATGGCAGTGGTATTATCAGTATGAGCAGCAAGTGAATCAGAGTTTACACTGGGATTACTGGAGCTGTTTAGTTGAGAAGCAAAGGTAATCTGGGCAGAATTCAAAGCACATTGAGTGGTTTGGGTGAAATGGAAACCATTACCCAAATCCACGCAGCTGAGAAGCCAGCAGCATCTCCCTGTGATAGTGCGGGTGCTCGGCTCCTCTGCATGAGGGGAGCAAGAGCATCTAAGCGGGGAAGGGGAGAATGAATTCTGGCTTGCATTAGCCATATCTTTGAGCTTGCTACAGACGTCTCGATCTGAGCACCAAGTTAATGGTGATTGCAGGTTGACAGTTTTATGCCATAAATTGGCATTGAGAAGGATGCGGGTGGCCATGTGGCTCGGCCGCCTGCCCTTCTCTTGTCTTATCTTCATTAATTTCAATTTAATCACCCACATCTAGGTATAAAAGTCATGACATTAAGAACTACAACCACTTTGTAATTTCAGGATTTCGGATCTCATAATTTATTTTAAAATGGGATTTGACATAGATTTATAAGATCCAAAAACACAATTTTAATTGTTTTACAATTTGGTTGCAGTGATTTTGTAGGACCGTTAGCAAAAATGAATTAAAAATATATATTTACAATTAATTTACAAAAATTAAAATAATATACATTTTGTACATTTTTTAGCCCTCGTGGTAAAAATGATCAAATTTCGTATGGGCACCATTTGCAAACCATGCATCCAAATGAGATGAAACAATAACCAATGGAAATCTTGTGGAAAGCCAAATGCAATGAAGCAATCAAAATAAGAATCTAAAGAAAATAACAATTAAGAAAAATTGTAAGACACTTAACCAAAAGAAAATATTAAAAGGCAATTTAGCAAAAATTTACGGAAAGGGTCCCCATTATTTTAGATAAATAAGTAAAAAATGGGGGTGTTGTGGTGTTGTGTTTTCACCACAACAATGGAGACACATAGGGAAGAACCAATTATCTTTGATATAATGAACTTTACTTTACCCAAAAGGTTAAAATGGAGGAATTATTTTAAGCCATCAAATAATAAAGCATTTCCCATTAATCCCACATTAGTAATTCAAGAAATATAAGCTCAAAAAGCTAAGTACTCAAAGCATACTAAGTCTAAAATCATGAATCCGAATTTTGGGAAATATTTGAAGATTACCTCATATGAAAAATAGGAGGAGGTACAAATAGGAGTTTTTTGATAAAGCATATATCTATCGATATGAATGTTCTCTAACATTGCTTCGATTCCAGCGAGCCTAGTCAGTTCCCTGACGAAGTTGTCTTTAATGCCATACAAGCATGGCCTCACGCTAGAGAGTGCCCATAGCCCCGATGAGTTTATTTGTATTTCCCATGCTTCCCCTTTTGATCACCCTTTTGATAAGCACATTTGTGAGCTTAATTTATGATATACCTGAGTGAAAGGTGTGGGATGCTAAAAGAGACTTATGCTAATGGATATAATAATTCCATAATATTGACTCCAAAATTTTTCCCCACGACTACCAATCAGAGGCTTTTATATTAAGTGGAAGGATGGGAGGGATCCATTGAGTTAAACTCAAGGTCAGTTCTTTCCTTGAAAAGGTGAAATATATTACTTAGAAAGGATGCATGTTCCTCCATGGAAAATATTTAAAGAAAGAGGGCTTTAGGATTCTAGAAAGATATAGTTTTAAGGTAAATGAAATTCATTTAAAATAGATAGAGTAAAAAATTTCCATGTTTTCCAACCAATGTTGGGTCAGAAAATTTCCTTCTACATAGATCTTGGCGGAATCACCAAAATCAAACCATAATCAAAGGAAACAAGAAGAGAAATCCAAACTGAAGCAAAAGAGGAAAACAACAAACTACAAAAATGTCAAATAAGGAGAAAAAGTGAAAGAAAACCCCAACAAGACAACTATAAAATGTCTCAACCAAAGAGTAAACTAAGACAATCATGTGTACAGTATTCGTCTTATGTTGAGATTTTAATAAATTCTATCTTGCAGAGTTTTAAGCAATTAGACTCTCAATTTATAAGGGGAATACTAGTGATGAGGTGAGATGAAACAAAATGAGAAGTTTTTATCATTTGTAGATCCGGTTTCAAAGCAAAGCCCACATAAAAGTATCTTAACAATTTTATAATAAAAATAATGCTTATGAAACAAATAGAAGGTTCAGGGACTCCCTAATTTAGCCGACTTAATGAGAATCATTACTACTCATCTAGGATTCGAACAAATAAAAAGGAAAATGACCTCCAAATAGGAGTTCATATGGGTGAAAAAAATTCTTCGAGACTTGAAAAACATAGATATATCAACAAAATTGAAAACAAAATTGAAACAAAAATATAAAGAAATATAAAAGGATGAAAGTGGGAATATGAAACTTACCATTAGAGAATTTCATTAAAATGTTACGTGAGAGATACCATTTTATCCAACAAAAGACAACCTCTTCTTTTTTATTGGAATTAAAAATTGAAGAAGTTGAACTCTTTCAATGTAAGTTTCATTGGCCCAAAATCATAACTTATTAAATAAAAACTAAAGAAAGCAGTAAAACTAGGAAAATGATGATTCAATCTCAAGGAAATCGAAGTAAATAAAATTCATCAGAAATGTGAAAGAAAATATACTTCTTTATGAATTGCAGCGTAATTGTTCTCTTTGTTTTTCAAATTTCATATCCACTCCACGATTTTATAAAATGTCAAGAATCAAGACCAACTCCCAAACAATGTAATAATGGTTTATGAACACAAGGGGAGGACATGAATCTTTGCATGATAAGTATAAAGTGATATATCAAAAACTCAAACATAAATCGAGCATGATCCATTAGCTTTGCATATTCCAAATTAACTTACCAGTGGGATGCATTACCATAGTAGTTTCTCAAGAGTTTCTTTTCCTTTTCCTTTTCACCATTTTAATTTCTTTCATATGTTAGGAACTCAAACCTCTCTTATATGACTTTAAGTGAAAAGATGCTAGAATACATGAAAATTTCCATGCTAGATTTTAGAGTGGAGATATCGGGAATGGATTTGAAATAAAGTTACGATATTCCAATTCTCTGATATAAATATTTTATTATAATTTTTTTTTCAAAAGTTCATTTCTTGTAAGTTTTTAATAAATATTTTACGATATACTAGACCCTCGATATAATATGGCCCGATAGCAATATTTAAATATAAAAGAAAAGTTATATCAGGAAACTAAATTTCAACAAGCTAACATCTTGTAATTTTTTTTTTTAAGTCCCGATTTGGAAGGCACCGATAAATGATGTATTAAAGGCAAGTGCTCTGTTAAACAAAGTTTCCAAAATTTTCTTGATGGACAAAACTCCGATAAGAAAAGTCTTTGCTTCATAAATGTTTTCGATAAAATTAAATTTCAGAAGTTCAATTTAATTACACTTTCGATATAAAGAGTCTCGATATATTGAATATTAAAGGGAAGCAATATCTCGGAACAAAAGTTTTTCGTAACTTTTTATAAATAAACCTTATGATATCAAATATGCCCGATAGTGAATGTCTTTTAATGTATGACATGCGATGTACATCGGCCATTCAAATATCGGAGGTAATCAATCATATAAAAGTTTTATAAAATGGCTCTAATAACTTTTGTTCCGATAAGAAAATAACCTTAATGTTTGGTGAAATTGGTTTCAAGAGCACTTACATTTGTCTGTAAAAATAAGTTTCCAAGAGGAGTCTGAGAGGAAAAGAGGTGAAAAAGGAA
Organism: Pinus taeda; assembly: GCA_000404065.3. Lineage (NCBI taxonomy): Eukaryota > Viridiplantae > Streptophyta > Pinopsida > Pinales > Pinaceae > Pinus > Pinus taeda. The sequence goes on from APFE031122571.1 coordinate 16,866, forward strand.
ATCTCGGGAATAAAATTATAATGATTTGTGATAACAACCTAATATCTCGAAGTTCCGAAATACGAAAAGGCTTTGGAAAGATTTCTCGTAAAGTTTTTCTTTTTTTAAATAAGAGTTCCGATGAAGAGGAAGCTCGAGATTACTTATTGAAGGAAACTCAGATACAATGATAATATTTATGAGACTTCGAGATTGAGGAGATCGGGCATAGAAATAAAATAAGGTAGGTGAATCTCGAGGGGTAAACTTTCAGAATGTATTTAAGAATACTTTCGATATAATATAAACCAAAGAGTCTAAAAAGCTAGAAAGTCTGAAATTTCAAGGGAAATAATCTTGGAAGAATGAAAAGAAAAGAATCAAGATTCCAAGATTTATCAGTTAGAGGCTCTGAGTCATCTCGAAAGAAGGAATGTCACGAGTGTGATACAATGATTCAACTCAACTTAGAAAAGACAAGATTCAAAATGGGCAAAGATGGATAGGAGCACTTTTACAACTCGGCGCACGATTTTATATTCAATTTTCCTTTGTTTATGGGCCATATTTAATTTAAAATGTGAGAATTTGTAGACCCACGAGAAATCTGAACAAGAGGGAGCCAAGCATTTCATTTCATCTGAACATGGTTGTGACTTCAAATATGCTAGTTTATTGCTTATTTCTAAAGGTAATTAATTTTTCTTGTAAAAATCAAGCCTTCAAATCAAGTTTAATAAAGACCTACAAAAGAAACAAAACATAAATAAGAAATAAATTATGAAAAAAGGAAAACTAACAACTGATAAAGATGAACATGTTTATGCATACCTGGAAGGGTCTAATTGTAAGAGTACCTTATAGATCTTTGACATTCTCACATGTAGTATCTTTGATTTCACATATGTTCAAAATCATCTACTTATTTAATCTAAATTAACCATTAAGTAATGAGCTATTGATTTGCATTTACTTCATAAAAACATTAAGAGACAAGAGTGGGAAAAGTGATCATATGGAAATTCTTGTGAATTGAAAATTGAATTTCTTAAGAGCACTTGATTGTAAAGATTCTTTGAAACTTCACTCTTCCTGATTTTCTTCGCAAATTTCAGTAATGTGATGAAGCTTCATCACGAAGAATAAACAAGTGCAACATAAGCATAATTTAAGAAATTATACTTTTCGAACACTCTTAGCATCATAGGCTCATTACATGCTTATTAAAAATCTGTAATATTGAAATAACTACAAACATGAAAGGAATCTAAATCTAAACTAATCTATCCCTAATCCTAACTACATGAAAGGAAACATAACTAGGTATAGTCATACTTCTAATGTATCCATTCAAACATTTTATTTCCTGCATATATGTATATGTCACACATTAGTAAAATAATTACAATTACAATTAATCTAACAGAAATAAATCTGAATGCAGTATGTATACTTACTTCTAACATATTTACAAAAAACAACTTATTTACATTCATTTTACTTACAAACATTCTCTCCGGGAAATATTCTTCCAACCAAATCTCTATGGGATCATAAAAATAAGGATGAGTAGTTATTAAATAATGGAAGAGTTACATGAAAGAGAGGTTGAAGAATGATGAAACAAGCCATTAATGATCATCGGGGAAAATGAAGCTTCTAAACGATTTTGAAATGAATCAGTGAAGTTTGGATGGAGGCTTAGTGCATATGTCAAAAGATCTTCAATTGGGTTAGATGGCTGGTCATATTGGATCAATGAAGTATTGTTTCATGTTGAATATGCACTATAGAAGGAAACGTAATCTATGACCATCAAATAGAATTGGAAGATTAACAACTCTAGATGGACATAATCTGAATTTTGTGATTCCTCTTCACATTCTAGTAATGTGTATTGCAATTGTTCAACACTTATTTGTTCCAGCTGCCAGAAAATGATATCTAAAAATTGAAAAATGAAAAAAAAAATAACAAAAAAAATTAAATTTGAAATCAAACAAAATAAATGAAAGAAAAACAATGAAATCACATCATAATTTACGCTATTGTTACAACTAATGTTACAACACAATTGGGACTGATTTGAAATAATTTCCTTCTCACAAGCACTAGCCAAAATAATACAATTAGAATTATCATCAACAACAACTTGTGGAAGAGAGAAATATTCATGATTATGAATATGAGTGAAAACTTGATGATTATAAGAATCAGAAATTGGGATGAATTCCTTAATGTTGAAACCACAAAAATGATTAATTGTTTGAAAAGGAGAATTTATTGGAACAATTTCTGAATTTGAGTTTTCTTCATTCTCAAATATGATTTGACATTGATCATGAGGTTTTAATGAAGAATAATATAAATAAAAATCCTCAATTTCAAAGTAAACGTCATAAAAGACTTCACGACATTCACTAGGATTCTCTTCATTCTGATATGATGCATGAAAACAAGAAGTATTGAGCACATTGTTCATTAATTTCAAAAGAATGATCAATAATTGTCTCTTTATCTTGATAAAAACTAATAGGAAATTTATTTATATCAACCTTTCTATTTTATGGAATAATATTAAATTACACAAAGAGGAGATAATTTACTATCAGTGAAAATATCAAGATAAAGGGAAAAATGAGAGTTAGAAATTATGAACTTGAAAATATGTCTGTTTGCAGAGTCTTATGCATTTTCTCCATTACAAATTTCAGATTCTTGATCATTCGTTTGGTTTCTTAAACTTTCTTGGATATTATTGCTTAGCTACCTTGCATTTTGTATTTCATGATCATCATGATAAAATTCAGAAATTTCTATAGCAGATTGCATATTATTGTAATCCTCGATTTCTACTTGTGCTTGTTGATTTAATGAATGGTTTTCTGAATTAATTTTAGAGTGATTTACAAATTTCGTAACAGATAGTTTTTCAAGATTATTATTAGTATCTTCTTGCGGTTGATTAGAAAAAATTCCAAGCTTCGTGACTATGTTCCATTAACATGAGAGAGAGCATCATGATCATTATTAATGCTATAAGAGGTGTGTACTAAGTGAAGGACTTGATCATACATGGCAAAGGCAACTTTATCTTGATTGGTATGCACCTCCATATTGGAATTCTCAATTATGTTAATAAAGGTTGAAGAAGATTCATCAAAACTTGTAATTGTTTCATATGGATTAGGAACGCAAAGAAGATATCAAACATATTCAAACCATTCCATCAATTCAATATCTGAAGGTTTATCTTCAACTTTAAATCTTAAGAAAATTAATCGAAATCCAACGGTAAAATCTATGAAATATTCATTTTCAAACCTTCATAGTTCTTTAATTTCATCACATACCTGTTCATAATCATAAACATCAAATTAAAAAAAGAAATCGGTGATAAATTGATCCCAATTGTGAATAGAGGAAACTAGAAGACATTGACACATTTTTTGGTTTTTCCCGAGAATATAAGAGTAAGCGTTTGACATAAAATACCTTCATCAATATCATGAAAATCAGGATTTGAATTTTTTTGAATAAATTGCAAGGAATGATCAAATGCAGAAGCATTATTCTTATCGTTGAATTTTACCTTTCATAAGTGTCTTACTATTTTTGGTGGAGTATTGTCGGATGCACGTCCAGAAATACAACTCCAAATTGGAAGTTTGAAAGGAGCCATTATGATTAAATAAAAACTTCAAAAGGCAACAAGCCGTCAGGCCCTCCTTCTAGCGCCAAAATTGTTGATGGCCCAAAATGACCATGTTAACATTATAAGGGAAACCACCTGGTCGATAACTTAAAGCAAATCCTTTTCCATTTGAAATGGTGATTCTGACTTGTTCAATTGGGTCTCGTTACCCTTTCTCTTTCTTTGCTATGAGACATTAGATATGCCCTCTTGCAGAGCTCATTCAAGAAAGTGATCCTTGAGCTGAATTAATGGCTCAGCTAAGCCACTCTAAAGTTAGCCTTTTGTGTAAGAGGACTTTTATAATGTAATATTTAAAACTAAATGCATATCTACTCTAAGTAACAAAAAATAAATCCTAAATCTATCTCGATTAAAAGAAGGATTCGTCCTCCTCTCAATCAAGAGCAAGGTAAAAGGGGATTTGGACCAGATTTGAATATGGAATGAAAAGAATTCAATAAGACAAGGAAATAGTTCCGAGGCTTATTACTAGTTCATGTAAGTATATGTATTCAACAATTTGATGAATAGTCACCAGATCTCTAGTGCACATACATCCAAATTCAAATATAATGAATTAAAACTAAAAAATATATGATTTAATTAAGGAAATAATTCTCATAAAACAATCATTATTAAAACCATGATAAACTTGACATGAATTTGCTATATAGTTAACAAATATGTTTTGTTTATCAATGTGAATTCATATTTATGCTTCATAACAATTAGATCCATCATTAAAAGATAGCTTTCAAATGATTAAAACAAGCATGTATTAAATGAATTCAAAATAGTGCAAAAGTTCACAAACACATATATTTATCTGGATCAAGAATTGCTATAAAATTTATTAAATGTAGGCCATCAATCAACGTCTATCTCTGATAAGAGTGTACAAGAATTAAAGATTTAATCATAGCCTTTGAGTACATGAAATTCTCAGAACATTTCCTAATAGCATAAAATTTTTAGAGTTGAAATACATCTCTTTTAATCTCCACAAGTCTCGTAAAAACTAGCTAATTCTCTAAAATAATATTAGCCCCTACAATAGAGCAAAAAGCCCTCTCTTTGTAGAGAATTTCCTCCCCAAGTTTCATATTTGGAACTCCTCTGTTCTTTCTACAAAAGCCATATTTATAAGTACAACATAAAATTAAAATGAGAGAGATGTTGGAGAATAAATTTGCTCCAAGGAATTTTAATTGGCCAAAATTATTCTTTCTCTCTAGCTAGTGAAATTCCATTGTTTCAAATCTCCTCCGCCTCATCTCCTCACCTGCTTTATTTCCAAAATGCAATTCGAAATCAGAAATACCAAATTTGGGAAAACAAACATCTCCAATCAAAATTCAATTAAATAAATCAATAAAAAGAAATATGAGCTTCCTATTGCTCCTTGTAAAGATTTTGTTTGTCAAAGAGGACAAAATAAAATGGATCTGCAATCGCTAGAAGCTTTGGGCAAATGAAAATGAAAAAAACTAAACTTAGGAAATTAGTTTTGATTGCAAATTCAACGCTTAGTTTTTTGATAAATTTTAGACTCAGTTAATTACCAAATATGGTCATGCAACTACTTCAGATATATTCTCTATGATTTTATCTTTCTAACGAGCTATCCTGGACCTCATTTAAACAAGTATGAGCACCCAAAGTTGAAGTGTCAAAACTGTTATTATTATGGAAAAATACATACCTAGACTAAAATTTGACAAATTTTAATTTAATGTACAATTAAATTTGATTAATTATTAATTAATTATATACAGATCCATTTAAATTAATTTAATTAATTAAAAAATACAAATTAATTTAATTTAAAAATATAAGTTAATTTTAAATTAAAATTATTTAAGTTAATATAAAAATAACATCGCACTTCATGCCATGTTATAAGTGGCTTTTTGGCTCCACGAATGGGAATTAGTGACTTTGGTTCATTAATGAAGCATGAGTAAATAAGGAGGAGGGACTTCATTAAATAACGTGGGAGGCATAAGGTACATCGGAGGAAGCATGACATCGAAGCATCAAAGTTTTTAAATATCAGAAGTTTGTTGCGAGATTATAAAAGTTTTGAGGTTTCGATATATGAACCATCCTTATGCAACAAATTTCAATATATATATGAGAGAGTGTTTTATATATATATGAAGGAATGTCATTGAAGCTTTGTTTTATCGGAGGTTCATTTTAAATGAAGTTACCAGATTTTAACATTCCTAATCCTATTTAGAGATGAATTCACAATATGCATTTTGAATCGAGGTTTCAGGTAACAGTGAAGACCTATTATCAAAATAATATTTTATTATTTTGATAATATAATAATAAGAGAAGGAGATAATAATATAATAAGAGAAGGAGAGGAAAAAAGAATTAATAAATAAAAAAAAAAACTAAAAGAAAAATGAAATGATAAAAGAAAGAAAGACTGGCAAAAAAAATAAATAATAAAAAATAAAAAGATAAAAGATAAATTAATAAGTAAATAAAAGAAATAACTAATCCCAACAACTAAGAAGAATTAATAAACAGAGAAGAGATAAAAGAAGAAAAATCACAATGAAAATGAAAATAAATAATAATAATAATAATAATAAAATTATATATGTGTGTGTGTGTGTGTGAAGAGAGAGAGAGATGAAATAAGAGAAACACATAAGAAAAAGAAAGATTCATAACATGAAATAAAATGAATGGAATAATAATGTATAAGAATAAGAAAATAAAATATAAAAGGAATACAAGCAAGAGTAAAGATAAAAATAAATAAAAGGAATAAATTAAAAAAAATAAGGGATAATAATAGAAAAAAGAAAATAAAAATAAAATAAATTAAAATAAAAGAAATAAGAAAGAAAAAGGCACAAACACAATAAAAATAAATAAAATGAAATAAAATAAAATAGAAATAATGAAAATCAATGAAAAGAAGGAAGGAATAAGATAAAATAAATTAATTAATTAATGAAAGAGGACATACATAAGGAATAAAATGAAGAAGAGATGGAAGGGTAAGAAATAATTCTTGAAAGGATAGGGGAAGGAAAGTGTTATCCTCCACAATGTCCCATGGTTGAGAAAGGAGATCGATGGAGGTAACCTCAAACCACTTAGGGTTCAACAACTAGCCCTGCTAAACTAGAGAGGGCTATCTCTATAAATCTCACAACCAAATATGACTGGAGTGTGAAAAATATATTAGGATAGGTTTGTTTCAACTCTCAGGTTTTGAAATTCAAGGTTTTGCTGGATCAAGAGTCAAAGTCAAGGAACAAGGTTAGGTCTCAAGGGTTCAGTTGCAAGAGATAAAGAGGAGCAGGGTAGGTATTCTTTTGTGATACTTTGGGGCTTTGTCAATGTAGTGTAGGATGGAAAAGCAAAGGTTAAAAATGAGCATGGAAAGCATGAATTCATTTATCAAAAGATAGATAACATAAAAATGAAATTCCTAACAAAACAGAGCTTAAGTTTAAGAATTCTGTTTAAAACCTCTTAGGAAAATCATTGAAGAGCATAGATATGGAAAGGAGATGAGATTATCATTCATATAAGCTATTAACAGAAGAAAAACATTATCACAAACTCATACCATAAGAATTCCTAGATAATAATTGCAACTGGCCTTTGATTTTCTGTGAAAAGATGATGTATACAAGCTCCAAGCCTTTCACTCACTGATGTCCAACCTTACAATACTTCGAAAGCTGAAGTATTTATACAATTATTTATAGAAAAATATCTTGAAACGAAATTCAATATTGTTGGCATTATGATACATATTTGGCACTATGACACGAGTGTTGCCCTTGATGGCAACTCACACAGATGACAGATCATAGCTCAAGCCCATAGAGTGAAGAAAGAGAGGTATACACAGGTTCCACATTGACCAAGCCACGTGTACATGCGGATTCGTGGACCAAAAGGCGCGTATAGCATACACACGCAGTTTCATGAAAGGAAAGGTGCGTACATGTTGGAAAACTTAGTTTTGGTTCGTGGTGTTTGGTCCATGGTATTGGTCCAAGGTATCTTGTTCAAAGTGTTGACCCCAGGTATTTGGTTCAAGGTATTGATTCTAAGTGGTTTTGGACCATGGTATTGAGTAAGGCCTAAGATTATAAAAGGAAGAAAAGGTCATTAGGCAAAGCCACTCATGAACTGAATATCTAATGAAGAGCAAGATTTAGAATACAGTTTATTGGGTTATGGTGCACAGTTGGATCTGAATCAAGGATGAACTTGAGCACTTGATGAAGGATAAGTTCTATTGATGGGTCAAGATCTTTTTTTTTTAACAAAGTCGGTTACTTTTGTATTATAAAATTCAAAAACATAGATCTATTACATAAATATCGAAGGTTTGGGCGAAGAGGATCAAAACCGGGTGCGCAGACCCATTTTCCTTGTTTCTGCCTCTATGATGACTGAAATTGAAGAGAAAACGACTATATTGCCTAACAAAAGCACCACCTAAACGAAAAAATTTACAGACCATAGATTTTAGGGAAGTTTCTGGGTGATCGAGTCATCAGGGATGGGATCTCTCCTGGCACTAGCTTTAGTAGAGGCTGAAGCTTGATAGCTCTAGGTAAGGGCTCTGATCTGCTCTATGGCTTCCTCTAGATGGTTGCACCTTCCTTTCAAATTTTCAATTTCTTCCTTCTGCTTCTCCAATTTCTTGCGCTTCGATCTGCTATCAGCTTCATAGTAGTTCTTCAGATCATTGAAATGCATGATAAATCTGTTAATCATGATTGTGTGAGTTTTGCACATGGTGCATTCTTTGTTGAAGAGCTGATCAATTGGTTTGATTGCTGGCTGCTGAGCGTTCTGCTTGTCTTGTTGATCCGCCATGCTGCTGGGCTGATTGAAAGAGTCTGAAATGTAAGAAGAGAGGCGGGAATCGGGGAGAAGGGGATTATCAGGGAGAGATGCGGTATTACAGGGGAGGTGAAACAGAGGTGGAGGGAGCGAAAAGCACTGGGGATTGTGGTGGATGGAGCGTGGTAATAACCAGGCCTCTGCAACGGTCAAAAAACCAATAGTCAACAAGAAATAAAGCCACAAAACGTATACCAGCGATTACCAGAAGCGAAGGGCAGAGCTCTGGATCCCGATAGCAGTTGAGAGCTTCCGAATGATGCCCTCGCTTGGAGATATTGCCGAGGATGTCACGAGCTGTGGAGTTCCAGAGAACCAAACAGCAATACTGTTGACTGCCCTGCTTGTTGCTGGAGTCAAGAGGGCGAAACAACTGAGGAATGTGAGCGCGCAGAATTCTTTCACCACCACGCTCAGGGCATACAGCTCTTCATGACTGATACTGAAGGGGCAGAGGAGTTCTGAAGAGATCGAGGAAGGGGGAGGGGTTATAAAGGGAGGAGGGCGACCATTCATGATGAGGGGGCGGGATATTTTTTACTGCGGGAACAGAGGGAGGATCCTGCTTCAGATTCGAAGTGCAATCTCCAGAGGGGTTGAGAGGACATTTCCCTGAAAAGTCAGGGAGGAGCTGACGAGAAGAATGGGGATGCATTGCTCTGAAATCGAAGGAAGGGATGAGAGACGACAAAGTGGAGGAGAATGGAGGATCGAGGTATGAAATACCAATGAGATGATTGATGTTATGACAGGTTCTGAGGGGGCTAATCTGTTGATTTGTCTAACAGAGAGATTTCTTATGGGATCACCCTTTCATAGATTCTTTCATTCTCATGTACCTGTCCTTGCTGCCTGTTGACTGCTTTGCTTGCTAAGGAATCCGCCTCTGCGTTATTTTCTCTGAGTACGTGTATAAAGGTTACTTTCCCCATATTTATGAGATTATCAATGATCCTCGTCCTAATGTTGTTAAGGCCTTCTTTGATGAATTCTTTACCTGTGATCATGGCTGAAATGATGATGGCCGAGTCCCCAAGAATGATGGCGTTCCTCAAACCCCTTCTGGATAGGATTGTGGTGCCTAACAGCAGGCTGTAGGCTTCAACTGCATTATTCGAGGCTGTCCCGAGTCCCCATTCATATATGCAGATGGAAGTCCCGTTGTGGTTTTTGATTATGCCTCCTGCTCCTGCTGCTCCGGGGTTGTTCTTTGATGCTCCATCAAAGAAGAGAAGAGGGCGATTTTGAGCGAGGATTCATTGACTTATCTCTTCTTTGGTTCCCCTGAGTTTCCAGTTGGATTGCTTCTGATGTGCTTTGCTCTGAGGGGGAGGATTCTGAGAGTGACTAATGTTGAATTTATTGTACCATTCTCTTTCTTCTTTAGCCCAGCTCGACTGGTCTGGAGTAGCTATGAAGTTTGCGCTGACAACTTCAGAGATGTTAGCAATTGTCTTTGCTATTACATTGTCTATTTTTGGCTGTTTGTTGTTAAAAACGTGGTTGTTCCTGGCTAGCCAGAGGTTCCATCATAGGGTGGCAGGAATGCACTTCCACACTCTAATTAGATTGTTTTTTCCTTTTCTTGAATGAGGGAAGTCTTTCTTCCAGTTTTTCTGTGAATTGTGAATCTGGTCATGTTTTCCTCGAACTTCCAAGGGGCTTGTTAACTGATTCCAACAACTCTGGGCGAAAGTGCAGAGAAAGAAGGAGTGCTGAATGGACTCCTCCTCTGCTCGGTAGAAACAGTAGATCGAGGGGCCTTGGATTCCTCTCTTTCTCAGATTCTCAGCTGTGATAATTTTCCCTTTTAAAAGGGTCCAGTTAAAGTGTTTTACCTTTGGAAGGCATTCTGACTTCCAGGTAGCTGTGTGAAGGTTCCAGTTTGCTGTAGGAGTTATATTTTGAAGAGATTTATACCCTTCTTTTACTGAGAAGGACCCTCCACATGTGTCCTAGATGTATCTATCCTCTTTCTCCTTATTGGTTGGTGCGGATCCAGAGAGAGAAGACTTCAGATTGAGCCATAGGTCTTTGAGGTCCTGAGGGAGATGCAGATCTTTCCAGTCAATCCATATATTTTGGTTCCAAGAAGAAATATCATACAGGGTGGTTATCTTTCGTTCTTCCATCCAATCTTGCAGAGGCCTGAGCTCTTGTAGTAGGTTTCTTGGATTGGAGTTCATTATTCTGTCTGCCTAGATCTTGATGTTCCTTTCCATTGCCTGGGAGTTTGGAGGCATTTTCTCTGAAATGGGGCAGAACTTTCTTGATGAGACGCCACATCGGAGTGCAGGGCCTGTCTACTATTGGTTCATTGAGGATGTTGGATTTTGGACCTCTGAGATATTTTCTTTTTATTGTCTCCACCCACCACGATCCATTTCCTGAGAGGATCTTCCAGATCAGTTTGAGCCCCAGAGCCTGGTTAGAAAGGCTTGTTATTTTTATGGAAAGGCCTCCTTTTTCATAAGGAAGGGTGACTTGGTCCCAACTGACGAGGCTGAACTTCTTTGTGTCCTGTTTTCCCCCCTGCCAGAGGAAACTTCTCATTATAAGTTCCATATGTTTATGAGTACTGGTGGGCGCCATGATTACCGCATATTGATAAATTGGGAGGCCTGAAAGGACAACCTTTATGAGGATAGTTCTGCCAGCTAGGTTTAGCCAAGAGGCGCCCCAGCTCTGAAGGAGGCCTCTCATCTTTTCGATATGTTTTGTCCAGACCTCTGCTTTGATGTGTTCCTTTGCCAGAGGTAAACCCAAGTAAGAAAATGAGCTCCAATTTCTTTGTAGAGGAATGTCTAGAATCTGGGATATTCTTTGTTGTATCTGATGGGGAACATTCCAAGTGTAGATTTTACATTTCCTATTGTTCAATTTGCCCCCGGATGCTTGGAGGAAAGCATACAAAACTCTTTTGAACCTCCTAGCCATCAGACTGGAGGCTCCCCCAATTAATAGAGTATCATCTGCGAATAACGAATGATTTATCTCCTTTATTCCTCTTTCAATGCATATGCCCGTGATCTCTCTTTTGTTGCAGAGATTTTCTAAATGAACACTTAGAGTTTCCGCCATGATAATGCAAAGGAAAGGGGAGAGGGGGCAGCCTTGCCTTAGACCCCTGGAACTTCTAAAGAATTTGCTTGGGTGTCCATTGATCAGCGGGGCGGTCCAAGGATTGGAGATACATCCACTGATGATGCTGACAAAGTTAGAGGAGAAACCAATTTTTTTTAAGGCTGCTCTTAAAAAGGAGTGATCCACTCTGTCAAATGCATTGGCCATGTCCAGCTTGATGATCATTCCTTGTTCTCCTTTGTTGAGGCTGCTATGGATGGCTTCCTGAATTAATATAACATTGTCTATGATCTGCCTCTTTGGGACAAAGCCGCCCTGGTTCTCAGAAATTATAAGAGGAAGGAATTTCTTTAGCCTGTTGGCAATTATTTTTGTTATGATCTTGTATGAGACATTGCAGAGTGAAATGGGATGGAATCTATCGAATGATTTGGGGTTTGCTTCCTTGGGAATCAAAGCTATGTGAGAAGACTTTGTGTTGTCCCCCAACTTATGGTTTCTAAAGGCGTTTTTTACCATTCTCACAAAATCCTTCTTTATAGTTTCCCAATGCTGCCTGTAGAAAGTAACTGTAAAGCCATCCGACCTCGGAGCCTTGTCTTGCTGCATGCTGAAGGTGGCTTCTCTGACTTCTTCTACTGTAGGATCTTGCTCCAACTTGTTGTTATGTTCCTCAGTTATTTTGGTCTCTATTACACTAAGAAATGCATCGCTATCATTTTGTTGGGAATCTGCCACGAGGAGAGCCTTGAAATGATTAAAGGCTGCATTTTTTATTTCTTCTTGTTCCTTCAGCTCTCTCCCTTCCACTTCGATTTTGTCTATTTGATTGCTGGCTCTTCTGGTCTTGACATTATTGTGAAAGAAGGAAGTATTTTTGTCCCCATCTTTCAACCATAAGCAGCGGGATTTCATTCTTTGTTCCTCTTCCTCCACACGGTTTTGTCGGTATAACTCCTTGTACAAGTTTTTTTCCTTCTCTAGATCCTCTGCTGAGTATTGAGTTTGTTCTTTTTCTTTGTGCCAACTCTCCATCTCCACTAACTTCTTTATAAATGCCCGCAGTTGTTTTAGCTTTGTTTCCCATACGAAGTGTGGTGAGCCTAATACTTCATTTGCCCACTGATTTCGTACAAGAGTGCGGAAATCTTCATGGATGTCCCAGGACTTGTTATATTTGAAAGGAAGGGGGCCTAAGTTTGTTCCTTTATCCAAGGTGAGGACCACCGCCTTATGATCCGATGCTGTGCCATGGATTATATGACTCCTGATTGCTTGAAAATTGCCAGCTACCCCTTCCTGAATTAGAAACCTATCCAGCCTCTCTTTTATATTGTGTGATCTTGCTCTCTTATTGGTCCATGTGTATTTGCCATTCGACAGAGGGGTGTCGATCAGATTGAAGAGCTGGATGATAGTCTCTAACTTGTCTCTCGATGGGTCTGCGTGGAAATTCCCACCGTATTTTTCTTCCACCTGCCTAATTGGATTCATATCTCCCCCAAGAATTATCTGGCTGTTGTGGATGGAGGAGAGATCCGCTTCTAAAGTGTTCCAACAGTTGGTTTTGTCTCTGTAATGATTAGGTGCATATATATTATAAATGAAATAAACTTCTTGTGTGCTCTTATTCTTTAAATCTGTTCTGATCCACCAGTTGCATAGCTGTGAGTTGATGATTTCCCACTTGTTTTTGTTCCATAATGTTCCTATACCCCCTGAGGCCCCATCTGAGCCTTTTGATATGCCTGTGTAATTTTTGAATCTTTGGGTTTGGAGAATAAAATCCTTCTCGGTGGTTTTGGTCTCCTGGATTAGAAGAATGTCTGGCTGTTCCTGATTTATAAGATCCTTGATTGCTTTCACCTTTAAGGAAGAGCCCATCCCCCTACAGTTCCAAGAGACCAAGTTCATTATTTACCAGTTGTGGGGTGGGATCTTGACTTCTCCTTGGCCTTTTCTCCATTCCCTTTTAGCTTGCCTAAAAATGAATCCATGGGTTGCTGAGTACCGGTTTCCATCTCCTTAGCTGTTGTTTCATCTCTCAGTTCTTTTTTCGATTTCCTACCAACTTTTCTCGGGGGATCTGATGGCTGGTTGGCTTCTTTTGCCTTGTTTCTAGTGAGGATTCTTTCGATGGTAGGAGGGGGAGAGGGAGGAGGATTGGTACAAGGAGAGGCTGGGCAAGGGGATTGAGGAGGGGAGGGCGGTACTTCGGCTGCTAAGGATTCAAAGGGGTTGGAGGAGGAGGGGAAGGCTGAAGAAGGAGCGGGAGGAGGGGGGGGGGGGGATTTGCTGCCAGAGGGGCTGTGGAGCTAGTGCCCGGGTTAGTGGATGACCTTTTCCTTTTAAATTGTTCCCAAGATCCCTCAGCATTTTCCTTGTTATGTTCTACTTCATTTACTTTTAGCTTGCTACATCTATTGGCAAAATGACCATACTCGTGACATACCTTGCATTTGAAGGGTAACTGTTCGTAATCCAGCTCCTGTATGTGCATCCATTGGTCCACCTTTAACTTGATGGCTTCTGGCAGTCCTTTCCCGAGATCGACTTCAACGCAGATCCTTGCGCATGCGTGCATGTTCTCCCTTGGTTCCGATCTGTCTATGTATTTTCCGACTGCGTTGCCGATCGCTTTAACAGATTCATCCCCCCAGCAGTGTAGGGGCAAATGGGGGAGGCGCACCCAAACAGGAACGGGGCTTGGAATGTCCATTTCCGGATCGAAATCCGGGGTCCATCTGTTCAGATAGAGACCTCTTGTGTCCATGAAGTAAGGTCCATTGCGGAAGATGAGGTGCTTATCTTCTTTCGACTCGAATAGGAAGGTGTAGTATCCTCTCCCACAGAATCTGATGGCGATCTTTCCCTGGATCATTGTGCTCCAGTTGCGCTCCATCCATTTTTGAACAGTTCGAGGGGGTGGCCAGAGTCTAGTGAACTGTCCTACAAGACCTCTTTCTGCTAAAGCTATTGCCGATTTCCTTGGGAGGGATGGAGGGAGGATAACCTCAGGGATCTCATCCAGCTTTTTTATGAACTTTGATAATGAGGGACGGGGTCTGGCATCAGAAGTTTCTGACAAAAGAGAGGCAAAGATTTCCTCTGGGGTCTCTGAGGCTGGAGGAGGTGAAGCGGATCCCGCCATTGCAGGCTCGTTGAGAACGGTAGAAGGGACAAACCGTTAAGCGGCCGGAACCCTGCAGGTGGGGTCCGCACAGAACGACGAAAACGACAGAGGCCCGACCAGGGTAGAGGCGCGGGAGATTCAAACGGCTCACAGCTCCAACGCCAGCAAAACGAAGGAGGGTCACAGGCTGGGCCCCAAAGGGGGCAGGAAGCAGGCCCAATGGAGGACGGGGGGTGCAGGTCAATAATAGATCGGGAAGGGCGGCAGCGGCCTTGCCAGGCAGGGCCTGGAGAGTAGGCGCAGGTGCAGGCTAGGTCAGAATCGCCAGAGCTCCTGTCGCAGCTAGCCAATCATTTAATGTAGTCTTTAAGACCATGGGCTGCATAGGATCTTGCGAGGCTAAAGAAGCAATAAATGTATTTTCTTGTTGAGGGTTGACCTTCATATTGCTTGTCACGTTCGTGACATTTGAAGTTGCCTTTTGGTCACGTCATCCATAGTTGGGTTTTTGCGGCTCTGCGGACCTTGACACCCCTTTAGAGGAAAGACATGCACTTTGAGGATGCCAGGCCTGCTGATAAGATTTGCATCTAAAAGTTGTATTTTCATAGTCCAGAGGCTGATGGAGTTCCTTGTCATTACATTTTATGATGATTTTGTCTGAGAGGCATGCACTTAAATCCATTTCAGCATAGATGGAACCGAATGAGATGAACCTATTAGCTAGTCTCTCACTATATATTTTAACAAAGCGTCGAAGAGTGTTTCCAATAGCTTCAAGTAAATCTGAACAAAGCCACTGGAGGGGCAAGTTTGGGATTCTCATCGAAACCAAAGTGGCCAAAGTCTTCATAGAGAGTGGGTTGAACTCTGGAAACCATGGCTGAATTAAGAGTCTCACATGACCCCACAACTAGGGACCCAGGAAAAAATCCTCTGCCTGTCTTTAAGATCCTTGAAGACCACAACAAAATAACCTTTGGAACAAAATAACATATGAATGTTCTATGTCCAATTCTGAAAAACCATTCCCCGAGGGCCTGATCTGATAACACCCCTATGAGTGATCTCAGTTAAGAATTTATTAAATGGAGGTATTACGAACTCATGTGTTGGTGTGTGTCTAGGTTATTTAAGCAACGGATCGATCAGATTGCAAATACATAGAAACTTGAAAATGGAAGACAACAGAGAAACACAGTAAGCAAATATAAGAACATAAGAAATTAATAAGGAGTTCACCCTATCCTCCAAGGCTACATCTCCGGTCCAGCTTTCAGTGGTGACCTTTTTTTTTTTATTGTGTCTTAAAGCAAAGAATTATAAAGAAGGAGCTCAATATGAATCTCCTGTCACAGGACAGCTTGACAGGGTGGTTCTTGGATTCCCCAAGCCACTAGAGTACACATATTCTTGTCCTTACTAACTTTTCAACCTCTCGGGTCTACAATGGAAGGAGCCCAATGTGGTGCTCCGTCCTGATAGATTCCCTTTAGGGATGGCTCGAATTTCTCAAGCCTTCTGGTGCTCGACGTTGCCTTTGGTCAGCTCTACCCTTTGTCCTCTCACTGCTTTTTTCTTTCTTTGTCTACTTTCTCTGTTCTTCTGTGAATGTGTGTGTCCCTTCTGCTGGTCTGTATATGGCTTTAAAGCTACTTGAGCTCATGGCTGTTCGATTCCTCTTCCAACTCCGTCGGATCGCCTGCTATAGCTTCGCTTGGAGTTCCCTGTCTCAGCGTTATCATCAAACTCACAGGGAGCGGCCACTTGTCCTCTTGCGAACTGTGCCAGCTTGCTTCGTCGGTTCGGTTCTTCAGTTACGTCGTGGAATGAGTCATTCGCCACCTTGGTGATCTGATATTCACCCTATGAGTGACATCAGTTGAAGATTTATTAAACAAAGGTATTACAGACTCATATGTTGGTGTGTGTTCTATGTTATTGAAGCAACAGATCGATCAGATTTCCAATACACAAACAATAAAATGGAAAGACAATAGAGAAATACAGTAAGCAAACACAAAGACATAAGAATTTTAATAAGGAGTTCACCCTATTCTCCAGGGCTACATCTCTGGTCCAGCTTTTAGTGGTGGCCTTGTTTTATTGTGTCTTTAAGCAGAGAATTACAATACAGGGACTCAATGTGAGTTCTCCTGAAGTTGCTTGGCAGGGTGGTTTTTGGATTCCCCAAGCCATTGGAGTACATAGACTCTTCTTCTTCCTACCAGCTCTGTGACCTTTTGGTCTACAGTGGCGAGAGCCCAGTGTGGTGCTTAGCTCGGATAGATTCCTCTATGGGATGGCTTGAATCTCTCAAGCTCTCTGGTGCTCGATGTTGCCACTGGTCAGCTTGGCCCTCTGTCTCTTTCTGCTTTTGCTTTACTGCTTTCTTCTCTGTGTATTCCATCCTCCTCTTGGGATTCTGGTCTCTTTGTCTTCTTTCTTCATCTCTCGGACTGTTCTCCGACTTGACTTGTGTATTCTGTCTCTGTTCATGGCTTTTAGCCATTCGTTCCAATGCCTGATTGGTTCCTCTTCCGCCTCTGTCGATTCACCTTCTGCAGTTGTGCTTGGAGTTCCCTGTTCGGTGTCAGCATGAACGCTCAGGGAGTGGCCATGTGTCCTCCTCTAAATGGTGCCAGCCTGCTTTGTCGGTTTGTTTCTTCAGTTACGTTGTGGATGAAGTCTTTCCTCCATCGTGGCAGTCAAACAGACTCCAAATCTTTACAAATCGCGGCATATTCCCTCGTCAATTCCGCTTCCTCCATCAGGCATGATCTTAGCCGTTCGATCTAGATCCCCCAGATTCGATGCCATACACACGTCCCGCGCGGTTGACTTGCTCGACCGATAACGCGTGATCAACAACGGTTTTCTCTCACCTCCACTTGCCACGCGTCGATCGATGTATGGAAACGCTCCCATTTTTCCAGAACCGCTTACCATTTAAGGGCACCCCGATCAATACCACCGGTTTTTTGGAGCGCGGGTCCTGCCTTTATAATTTAGTGCTTTTTCCTTTTTGCCCGTGGTTCTTCGGTTTGCCATGCGTCCGTGTGCTGGGGCTTCCCCCATTTTGGCCCTGTTTTCCCAACTGCGCATCAAAATCCACCTCCTTTTCCCGATCTGGGGCTCCCAGGGACTACTTTGATCCTCGGTCAACGTGCTTTGACCAAGGTCCTCGTCGTTCCACGTTGGCTACCATGGCCACTGGTTCATGGTGCTTTTGATCGCTGTTTTGGAATTTTTAGAGATTTGTCCCGACCTGATACAATCATGGTTCTTTGACAGTTCTTAATGGATCTTATTCAGATCACTTAGTGGTCAAATCGGACCTCAAATTCTTTTAGATCGCGGATTAATCCCTCGTTACATCTGGTCTTACCATCGAGCGCGATATCAACCGTTAGATCTGAATCCCCAGATCCAACGCCATCCGCTCATTTCGCGCGGTTGACTTGCTCGACTGTTAGCTTGCAATGAGCGGCAATTTTCTCTCTCCTCTGCTTGCCACGTGTCGGGCTTTGAGTGGAATCGCTCCACTTTCACCAAATCTACTTACCGCCCAAAGATGCCCCGATGAGTACCGTCAGTTTTTAGAGCATGGGTCCTGCCTTAGCCTTTAGCCTTTTTCCCCACAGTTTTTCTCGGCTCCCATGTGCTCGAGTGCTCGGGGCCCCTCCTTTTGAAGGTTTTTGCCCAGCGATGCATGATTCCCAGGGGTTTCCCAGCTTCCTGATCTGTTTCCTGATCCGGGCTTCCTAGGGGCTAATTTTGCCTCCTGCGTAGTCTCCATGGGCCTTGGCTAGCGCGCTTTGAGTGAGGTCCTCATTGTTCCACGCTGGCTACCAACTGCCACTGGTTTAGAGGTGTTGTTAATCATTGCTCTCAATTCTTTGAAGTCTATCCTGACTTGATACAACCATGGTTCTTTTGATGGATCCAATTCGGATTAGGGCCAGAATCCATTAAAACAATAGATGACTGCATGCCAACCATAGAAATGGATCTATAAGTGGGTGTAGAGCACATTCATCTTGATCACTGGATCTTGCAATGATTGTTCAACCACAAAGGCTTGGCCAATAAGAGGCTTCGAAGGTTGAGAGCTAGAGCCTGAATTGAGGGCTTCTTTAAAAGAGAAGGGTTTTGAAGAAGAGGATGTCCAATTCCCTTTGGTCCCTCCTTGTAGTCTGACAATGAGGGAAATAGAAGCATCCTTCTTGATGTCATAATCCCTCAGAGCATTTTCCAAATTTAATTGCCTCCCCCCATAAAGGAGTCTCATACTCCCCTTTGGAATAATTGGTAGTTTATAAATTTTATCTACAATTGAAGACACAACCTCCCATTCACAAACCATGAGACACAAATATTTTCCAGATAGGGTTTTAACAATTATTGAGAATTTGTTGACCTCGAAATTTCTAGTACTGTCCAACAACTAAGTGGCATAAGGTTATGGAAACAAAGGAACCCTATTGGATACCAAGCCTAACCGAAAATTTTTGTTGAATAGTTCACCGAAAACTTGGCCAATAACTCCATTAGTATTAGGGTCGATGTGGCCATGGAGAGGATGTTTTGCCCTGTATGTTGCTTTAAAAAGTTTTTAGTAGCAAGACTGTCATCATAGATCGACTCACAACCAGTGTCATTTCCTTGGGTGAAGTCACTGCCATGGCTAATGAACCCTAGGAATACTTGATGGAATGCTGAAACCATAAAATGCAGGGTCTTACCAGATTGGTCAGTGCCTTTCTCACCAGTACAGGGCATGTTGAAGTTCTCGACCTTCTTTGACGCCTCAATGACACAAGGCTCCACCACAATCGGGCCGATTAGGGTATCGTTGACCTGCAGTTCAAACAGAACCTTTGGGACCGACGTCCTATGATAGAGTTTGTTCTTCCTCATCTTCGTTCATACGACCTCCATTGATAGTTAATTATCAATATAAAAGGTTATGTTGAATAAGGAAAGGTTTGGAACTTGAATTCTAAATGTTAAAAGTTTCATACAAATTCACAAGTAACATCATCAAATTGAGAGAGGTAATATTACATATTCAAATATATAAAAATTATTTTAATTACAATATATCCAAATAATGATATATTTTAAATATTATTTCAATCGATAATATATTAAGTTGTGTTGACGGTGCTGGACCCACCAATATTCAAGAGATCTCCTCGGTATGAAGTCCCAATAAGACCTCACACTGTTTGGTGTAGGAGTCCCATCCGATACAATGGCCCGGTATTATCTTAGAGATTTGCCTTATCTCTTGTTGTTCAACACATGAGAGTGTTATGCTTGTAACTTCAAGAAAGCGAGGTGAGTGTGCCTGGTGAGTGCTTAATGTAACTCTGTGTTTGTTTTCTCTTACTGTCAAAAGGGAGAGGTAAAGTGAGCCTCTTGATGAGAGGGAATAGTCCCAACCCAGGAAGAAACACACGCAAACACCAACAAGGGTGTGTCCAGCATCCAACAAAATAGTTCATAATGGATGCGGTAGTTGTGAAAACCAAAGTTCAAGGGAAAACACGAACATTGTCCAGTGGAATAGTCCACACGGGGCTGACGGTCGTTAAAACCAAGAAAACACAAATATGGTCTATCTAATGTCCGATAGAGTAGTCCACATGGATAAGACAATAGTGATAAACCATACAACACATCTTCAACGATATGAGTACTAGAATAATTGAAGTAGTTCAACTATATTAGTACATGTTAAGTAAACATGCATTACAAATGTTTAAAGAATAGCCTTCAAATGGATACAAAACATGCGTGAAAACGTGCTCGCCTGAGATAGGCATTGGAATTAAGTAAAATATCCAAGACACATCTGTACACCATACATCACTAGTCCCAGTAGTGGGACATTGGAGCCACTACTCTTTCCTTAAAGAACATACTACAAACTCTCAAGGCTATGCGAGAGGAGCCAAGGTGAAAAATATTTTTCTCATATAATGAGGGGGTATATATCGCCAAGGGGGGTATAACTGACCCTTGTGACTCTTCGACTTCCCTCATGACTGTTTGACTTCCTATGAATTTTCTAATTTACACGACTCTTCAACTTCATCTATGGGTCTCTTGGACTTCCACTTTTACATTACATTGATTACAACAAGTATGGCCCATAGTAGTGATGTGGCCCAGACAACTCATGACACAACTCGACATGACACTGCTGACATGTAATAGCTTATTGTGGTGTCTGTGTCGAGCTGTTGTGTTGCTGAGTGATGATATGATCTCGGTGTAACATGTCTTCACCTCCACATGACAAAGTGCGTGGGCTCTTCGATGGTCTTGGTCTTTCCTTGATGGTGCATGTGAATGTGTCCCTTTCGCTCGCTTGCTTGATATACTTCATGCGTTCATTCGACTGTGAGAAATTCTTCTAGCATGAGCCTCTTCTCCATCCTATTTGTCATTGCGCCATGTTTCATCGATGTACCTATTCCTACAATCGCCCATGACGAGACGACATCAAATCCAAAAATATCATAGTCTAACATGATGCATTGTTTTTCGTTTCGGTGCAGGTGAAAGAGAGAAGGACAAGGCACTGAAACTACGCAAAGCATAGCTTAGGTCGGGATGCAAGGTTTCAGAGCACTATCAGGAAAAACTACGTAAATGTCAATGGAAGGCAGATTTGCGCAATCCGGGATAACAATGACAACTGCAGGGAAAAACCCATATGGGAGGCATAATTGTGCATTTTCCTGGAGGAAGGCCATGCAAGGTGTCGGGGAACTATTGGGCCAATTTGCGCAATTTTCAAGGGGAGCACTGGCCAGATCATCTAGCTGGGATCTACGCAATTTCTCCGGGGAAGACAGTGCGAATAGTAGGAGGCATCGACAGAAAAATCTACACATCTTTCCAAAGGAGGACAAGATCAAGCTGCAGGAGTTGCTGGTCAAAATTGTGTAATCCTGGGAGACAGTTCGGGCCTAGACATAACTTGTAATATTCCTAATTAGCCATGGCTAAGTGGAATATTCGATTTTGTTCAATTTTTGCCTTCTATAGTTATTTGTAAATAAGAAAAGTGAGGACGGGGGACATAACTCACTTTTAGAATAAAAAGTCACTTCCTAGTAGCACAACGCTGTGACTTAGAGGGGAGCCAAGGGGGCCAAAGGAGGATGCAGAAATGGAGCCCACATAGACACATGGAGGGATTGCGCAGGAGGGAAGAAACATGTGGCAAGACAGGAATCACACAGGAGGAGGTGAGCCTTGGGATTGAGAGAGGCAAAATCTATAAAGGAGAGAGGAGCCCCCTCATTTGGATCATTTTGGTTATTAGCATTTGAGATAGTCATTTCGACTTAGAGCATGCTGGTTGTTTAGCTAGTCTGCAACATTGTTTAGTGCATTGAGTGTCTTCGTTCGGAGATCTCACCCTTAGCCTCGGGGGACTTCGAGTGCCTGCTCGTGCAAGGTATTTCCATTGGCATTCTAGCAGTAGTTACATCAACATTTCATCAGCAGTTTCATCAGCAATTTCATTAGCGTCTTTGAGGAACTGCGCAGAACCCCAAGGGGGTGATTTTAAGGGGTCGTCCATTTCAGAAAATCTTTCTGGGTTTTTCTGGGTTTTTTTAGTAGAGTCCGATTCCAGAGATTCAACCTTTTCTAAGGAGGGGAGCAGCCCCAAATCCTCATTCGATTTCCAGTAACAACAAGAACATGATAGTTTTCCAGCCGCTGGGACGCAGATTAGTGTGAGGCCATTCCAGGAAAGCTTTCTGGGTTTTTTTGGGTTTCTTGAGTAGAGTCCGAATCCAAAGTTTTAGCTTTTTTTGAGGAGGGGAGTAGCCCCAAATCATCATTTGTTTTCTAGCAGCAATAGTAGCACAACAACAACATCCACGCAGAGAGGCCATTCTTGTCATTATGAGAGCATTTCTTCACTTGCCTTGTGCAAGTCGAGGTGCCATCAGTCTAATCAACTCTTGTACTCATTTATTGCTTAGTATAATAAAATGGCTTAGCATTTCTCACTGCATTTCTTGTGTATCTGCTTATATTTCCGGTTTACATTATTATATGTTGTTCCACTGTTATTTTATCACTTTTGGGTTATTATATCATTTGCACATATTTGGTTGGAGTTTTTGCTAGGGTTTGAGGAATATTCTGGGTTAGGAATATTACATAACTGCGTAATTTCTGGGCTGATTGCAGAGCGGGGAAGAAGGGCTAGTGACAACTAGATCTGTGCAATCTTTTGAATGAGACCAGAGTAGGTCAACACGAAAGTCTGCCTAATAGTTTTGTGCAGTTTCTAGGTTGATTTCAGAATGGGGGAGAAGGGCAGCTGAAGGAAAACTCTGCACAATTCCCAGGTTGATTGCAGAGTAGGGGAGAAGGGAAGGTGAAGGATAACTCTATGTAATTCCTAGGTTGATTGCAGAGCGAGGAAGAAGGGAAGGTGAAGGACAATTCAACACAATTCCTGGGCTGTTTGTAGAGCAGGGAAGAAGGGCAGGTGAAGGACAAGTCTACGCAATTTTGGAGATCAGAATAGCCCTGGGTCACAACTCAAGTCATTTCTTCGATTGAACAGTGGAAGACTTGACGGGAGATCTTGTAGGAAGCACAGACTGGATTGGGTTTTAGGATAATTTTTGCACAGTTATGGGAGACAGTCAGTTGGCTCATTTCCAGAATTGCGCAGAGCAGGCTGCCTGGAGGACAACCTCAAGCTCTATGTGGTTTTGGGCAAGGTCACTAAGATCAGCTCTGGTTAACGGAGGGTTGTTTGGTCAACAAATTTTCAGGAGAATTGACTAAGTGTGAAAGCAAGTGTACTTGTGCATACATGACAATGTGATCACACACTTAGCATGACTCAATGACAAGACACCTCAAATCAACAAGACAACATGTGCTCAGTGAGATTGACTCGAAGGTTAAGAGAGACAAGTGCGACAATTGAGATATGTCTTCGAATGACCGTGACGACCCTTGCGTGTCAATGTTTATAGCTTTGTGTGTGAGTGCAACCGATGTTGACAGAGCGAAAACAACTCATACACACAAAGACAAACCTTCAAAAATGCCAGAACAAACTCACAAGCATGACATAGCGATTAACATGCCAAAAGACGACTGATGGTCGATCAAGAAAAAAGGGGTGTGAAAAATCAATAAGGTCTCATGGGATGAGCTTGAGTGTTTGTGACCATAAAGGGAAAAAACCAAGGAAGGCTCCGAAATTTGGATGAAGGCCAAAATTTTGGAGGGTGTTGCAGCTGCTACAACACTTGGCGACACACTAGTTGAATACGAGATTCTCTATTTCGATTCATTTGCAACATAGGGCCTTAGCCTTTCTGGAAGTATTGATTCATTATGCATATTAATTTGGCTTCCCCACTTACCCCATGGACAAACATGGTTCACCTTGTACCAACTCAATAAAACACAACACAATTTTTAGCTAGATCACGGTGTTTCAAAATCAGGAAGGGTAGTTTGGTTCACAAGCTTAATATTTGCAGAGTATAAGTTTTCATCTCTAGTGTTGCTTGCTGCCGACAGGCCTAGACAATACCACGATGGAGTCACACAGGAACACACACATTTCTCCACTTCTAGGGAGCCTGGTCAGTACCTTGGTGGAGTTGCATGCTTCACCTCTCTGCATAGGAAGCCTTTCTCTTCCTTCGCCTTTGTATTTTTAAAGAGGATTGTGCATAGACATTTTTTTTTTGGGTGGAAGATGGATCTTGACTTATTGAGAGAAGAAAAGGTTGTTCCTTCAAAGAAGTATGTAAGACCTCTGATTTAGGTTTGCTCGTTTAGATTTTTCCCCTTCTCCATTCCTACTAGTTGGATTAAGCTTGAACATACAGAGTAGAAGACTGAGTACATCCATGCGGTTTCCTAGTTTGGACATAGGTTGATGGTTTGACCAGAGGTTCCCTTACAGACGGATCGTATTTTCCATGCAGGATTCATTGACCAAAAGTTACAGCCAAGCATAAAGAAGACAGACACAGGACTAGCCAAGTGCTGCAGTGTCACAAGACTCTTTAAACTCAACCACATACTTATTCAAAAGCCAGAACACAGTATAGGACAACACTTATTTACAAAACAAAATGACATGACAACCAAACAAAGCAAAGAAAAACAAAGCAAAAATAGTAAAGTAAAACAACAAAACAAAAACAACAAAGCAACAAAGCAACAACAAGCATGCTATGTACATAGGTGGGGCACGACCCCAGATCATTGAAAATAACATTTCAAATTTGGCCAGTGACAGGAAGGTTTTCAATCCTCCCATCAAGTGATTGCAAGCGGTACATGTGTTTGCCAAGTTTTTCGTGAACCATGTACGAACCAATCCAGAGAGACTGGAACTTTGTGTGTTTTCCTTTGTCTTCATGGGGTTTATCCCACTTCAAGACTAAGTCACCCACATCGAAGCTAGCATTCCCTATAGACTTACGATTGAACCATCTCTTGATATGGTTCTCCTGGAGTGAAATTGTTTCTTTTGATTTCATCCTTTCTTCCTGTAATTTGTGTAATGTGTCCATCCTATGCTGAATCAATAGACACAACTGGCCTCGAGATTCTTCGGATAACTGGAGAGCAGGAAAATAGATATTGGGTGGCAATATGTCTTCTCTTTCGTATACAAGGAAGTATGGAGATGTGTTCAGAGAGGGCTTGGGCGTAACTCGGTCAACCTAAAGTGCATTCACTAGGGCAGAATGCCAATTTCACTGCTTAAGAGTAAATGATCTTTTTGATGACGCGAATAATATTTTTGTTTGTCAATTCGACAAGACCATTTACCTATGGGTAGTAGTTAGCTGAATGTTTAAGCATAATACCATATTGCAATGTAAAAGTCATACAATTTCAACGAAGATAAGTAAGTTGCATTGTCAAAAATAAGTGATATGGGAATGCCAAACCTCGAGATGATGTTCTGCTGAAGGAAGCTAATGACTTCCTGGTCGTTCACTCGTTTGAGCAGAACTGCTTCCATCCACCATGTGAAGTAATTTGTAGTAGTGACAATGTAGCGGTGCTACTTTGATGAATGGGGGAATATTTCTCGGATGATGTCTAAGCCCCACTGTTGGAATGGTTCTTTCACTGCAACAGGCTACAGTGGGGCTATTGATCTTTGAGTTCTATTGGCGCATAGCTAATAGACCGGGCACTTGCAGGCAAAAGCATGTGCATCTTTAAACAATGTGGGCCAGAAAAAACTGGCACTCATTACTTTATGCACAGTTGTGTTACCAGCGAAGTGACCTCTAGATGGTTCATCATGCATGTCATGTAACACTCTCTCTGAATCTTGTGCCTCTAGGCACCCGAGCAAAGTTCTGTTGTTGTGCTTTCTGTAAAGCAGTTCGTGCACCAACTGGTAAGATAAGGATTTGAGGTAAAGTTCCCTCTTCTGTTGCATGGAAAAGTGAGAGGGCATGGTGTCATGTGCAAGTCTACAGAGATTGTGACCCTTGATAGTGTGAACTATCTTGATATCAAAATCATATTCTTGTAGTCCTTTCATCCATTTCGCACGTCTTTCACCCAACTCTTGTTGAACAAACAACGCTCTGACTATTGGGGGTTGCACAAAGGCTATGCAATGATTTTTCATTAGGTAGGGTCTGAAATGTTTCACCGCCTTATATACAACATATGCATGTTTATCCATGGTGGGATAGTTGATCTCGGGTCCCTGCATGATCCTGCTCATGAAGGAGATGGGATGTTCATTGTTCAACTCACCCTTCTGTGTGAGCACTACAGTGAGTGAGTTGTTAGAAGCAAATATATAAAGCAAGAAATATTTGCTAAAATATGGGCTATACAGTGCAGGTACATATGCTATTTCCTACTTGATACAGGAAAAAACATCCTTTTCCTTCTTTCCCCAACTGTAGACTGCATCCTTCTTGATCATATCTTGGATAGGCTTGATAATCTGCGCCTAATTTGAGATGAACTTCTGGAGGAAGTTGATCTTCCCCAAGAAGGCGTGCATAGATTTCTTGTTGACTGGGTGAGGAATCTATGTAATAGTTTGAACTCAGTCTGGATCAACCTTGATCCCACTCTTGGTGATGATATGCCCAAGGAGGTTGCCCTCATACACTACAAATATGCTCTTCTTGGGATTCAAGGATATCCCATACTTTCGACATCATTTAAAGATCTTCTTGAGATGGTGCAGGTGGTCTGACCACTTTCTGAAAAATACTATCACATCGTCAAGGTAGACCACCATGCTTTATCTGACGATCTCACAAAAGGCGATGTCCATCTAACACTGAAAAGTTGTTCTTGCGTTTACCAACGCAAATCACATTCTTCTGTAAGAAAACGTACCCCACTTGGTACAGAAAGTAGTTTTAAGTCTATCAGGTTCTACTATCAGAACCTAGTTATATATGGAAAATATGTCAAGTAGAGAGAACATTTCAGTTCTAGATACTGTCTGCAAGATGCGCTCCATAAATGACACAAGGTAGTTGTCTTTGTCCGAGGCCCTATTAATATTTCAGAAATCTACACATAGGCAAATCTCCTTGGACTTCTTCCTTACAAGAACTAATTTTGAAACCCAAGTAGAATGACGAACCTTGTATATGATTCGAGCATCCAACAACTTAGTCAATTCTTTTTGTATGAGGGGTTCAAGTGATGGATGGACTTTTTTGAGTTTCTGCTAGAATGGCTTGACCCCTTCTTTGATTGGGATGACATGTTGGATTATTCGTGTGTCATATGTTTTCAAGTCATTGTATGTCCACGCGAATACATCATGGTACTGTCTGAACAGGAAGACAAAAGCTTACTGCTCCTTTGGTGTGCAACATATGTCGAGGTTTACGAACTTCAGATCTCTTTATGTTCCCAAATTGATTTGTTCGTGCATTAGTGTGGAACTGTGGGTTTTGGTGTTTCTTGGACCTTTAAAGTGGTTCTGCAAGTCAGAGGGCTTCTCAAGTGAAACCACACCCTTGGAGATGGTGTTTCCTTTGCTGTCATCAAGTGTGCCTTGTAGATACTTCTCGTGCACGTCTTCATCTATGGTCGCGTCTTTGAAAACATTAGAATTGGCCATAAAATGCAGTATCTGTTCATCATCATAAAAACCATGCAAATTAGTTATGTTGTTAGGGATAGATGGATTATACAAAATTTCAATAGTAAATCTATTCCTAAGCGGTGTCATCCTTGCAGCTGCATCTGCATTGCACATTCTTGGTATAAATATGATATTAAAATCTTGGAAATTAGAAATAAGCTGCCATACCTCTTGCTGGTAACCCTTAGGTCAAGGTGAGACACAATGTATGGTGTTACGTACTTACCATACCACAATCTCTAAATCACCTACCACTTGTAGCATAACAACATTGAGGTTGAGGGATTTTTGCAAACCCAAGACAAGTGCTTCATATTCAGCAGTGTTGTTTGTGCACTTGAACTCCAAGACACTTGAGACTAAATGTTTTCTTTTCCTTGGGTCGATCAAAACACATCCGAATCTAGAGCCATACTGTGTTTTGGATCCATCAAAATACAACGTCCTTAAGTCATTTGTACAAGGACCGCTTGTCGCGCTAGTACTCCTAACACTACTACCACTGTTGTTACAAAGTATTATACAAGTTTCATTTTCACCAGTTGGGCAAGGAAGGAGACCCAACTGTGTATCTGGTGGGATGGGGCTCAGATGTGCAAGATAACACCCCAACTGTGTTTCCAGAAAGAAATTTCTGAACAGAAGTCCTGCGAAAGCCAACTGTTCATTATGACCATCCAAGGGAGTAACGTTGTGTTTCATATACCTCTCGTACAACACTTGAATTTGGTTGTTTCTACCCTAATACGAAAGTCATAAGTGTGACCAGTCTATAGAAAAATATCCTTGCAACATGCTGGACTAGTCTCTGCTAAGCAGTAAGACATATGCTTCCGGGATGTCCACAATCACAATGTTGATGCACTGGTGAACTCGCCCATCGGGCAATATACAGATGTTGAAATCCTAGAGTTCACCAATGGCTGGTACACATGTTTGGTCGAGTTGGATGATCTACGTGGCTATACCACTCCATTGCGCATTGATTTGTTTAGCAATGGAGAGTGGAATGACATTGATTGATGCACCAAAGTCAACCAAACAGTTGTGGACATTGAAGTTGAACATTTCAAATGATAACAAAAATGGTGGGTAGAACGAGTTCACTTCTTCCCTGCGAAGCACGTTGAGTATAAATGCAAGTGATCCAGGAGACTTACTTTGTCCCTTGCTGGAAGAGGCAACATTGTCTATGGAGGTTTACCCTAGTGCGCACAACAGAATATCCTTCTGACCTGTGAGTTTGCTGAGTTCGTATAGAGAGATATTTGCATGGGTCTTCTTCATGTCTTCAACAATATTGTAGTCTAAAGCGGGAAGACTCACTGAATTTTCCGAGGGAAGACTTGTGTTTGTATTGTTTAACGGAGTGTTCTAAAGTGAGCTTCTCATGGACATATCTTTCATTGGAGTTCTCTTCTTGGACTTGCTTTGTGTTTTCTATGTTGAGGCTACTGGTGGATCAACTTTTCTAAACATTTTCTTGAATTTCTCTTTCGGTATCTCAATCATAGTAGGAGCCCCTTGACTTCTCAAGTTGTATCGATCGCTTTATTTTTGTGGCTCCTTCTCGGTAGTTGTTTTTGTCTAGGCAACATTTAGACACTGATACATGTTAACCATTTGCCCAAAACTTGGAGCTTCATTATATGCAACATCCTATTCATCATCTTCATCTTCCGGCTGAACCTACTCAGTGGTGTTAAAATGATCATTCATCCTTGAAGCCACAGAGCACATAACTTGGTTCCAATCTGAGTAGGTCTTCTCTGAGTGTCGTGATCGGTGGAACTCACATAATTTATCATTACCAATCAAGTTTGTTTGGAACACAACATTTGAGCTCTGTGTAGATTTATCTAGGTGACTACTGCTACTACCTGATGTCACATTCTTTCTGCGCACAAAAGGTATGCTGCTCACTACTATCTCGTTTGTTTGTTGCTTGAGTTCTGCTACTTTAGTTGTAAATGACTTAAGGAGCTGAGTAAGGGTCTCAATTTCACTTGTTTCTTTTTCCCTTACCTTACTCACAGTGGCTTGGGACCTCCTTCCTGCATCTTTGGATTCCTTCACTGGTTCCAATTGCACGCAGGTATTTCTCCAAATCAATTGCTTCTTGGAAATTTTCGGAAAGTGTTCGTTTCACAGTTCACTTGATGAACTGCGCAATGTTGGTCGACATAGTAGATGTGTAGTAGTCGACTTTGTTAGAGTCATGAGGTTTAGTGTCTGCAGTGAACTTGCTCAGGAAATGGTTAAACTTGTGGTTAAAGTCTTTCACTTTCTCTTTCAACTCCAACATAAGATTACCAAATTATTTCAACAACATTGCGGGGGTTTTATCATCAACAAATTTCTTGAGGAAAATTCTCTTGAACATCCCCTAGTTCTGAATGGAGTTAATAGGAAGGTTGTGGTACCATACAACTGCTCTTCCATCCAAGGCACATGGAAACACTCTACATACAACATCATCATAACATACCTCGAGTTTATGTAGATGTAGGTAGAACGTGTCTAGATGGTCTTCTGCCTTCACTGATTTGTCAGGGTCATACTTCATTAGCATCTTTTCTTCGTGTCTTGGAATCTTGTGCAAGACACCTTGGAGTGCCAATGGACCCTGTACCATCCATTCCATATTTTGATCAACCATATTGTCCTCTTCTTCGTACTCCTCCTCTTCTTTTGAATTAGACGGTTCAACCTCTGAATCTATTGGTTCGTCTCCACCTCCACCTCCTCTATTGCCTTCCCCTCCACTACCTCTACCAGAACCTGAGCCCAAGAGTGTGCTATTAACTTCTTCTCCTTATAGGAAAACAAGAGGTCCCTCTTTATTCTCAACAACTAATGCCAACTCTTCAAGAGTAGCGAGGATTACTTATTCAACAGATGAGACTAAAACTCCTGTGGGTGTAGTCTTTTGCCTCCTTTGCGAAGAGGGAAGATTGTGTACTCCTGGAATCAGCCCAACGGCTTTGGAAAACTAACAAGTGATGGGATGGACTAAGCGAAGGTGATGATATGAAATTTCTTGTTTGGGCCTGCGAGGTGAGGAGTAACCAACTTCAGAGTTTCGCATGGGAGAGAGGGAGTTCATTTTACTACCTTGACCAGATGATGGATACATGGGGTTGAGAGGACATTCAACCATAAACAACTGACCACCCTCCTTCTAGGGCCATAAATATTGACGGTCCTAGACCCACCAAAATTCATGGGATCTCCTCGGTATGAAGTCCTAATTAGACCTCACACCATTTGGTGTAGGAGTCCCATCTGGTATAATGGCCTAGTTGCCATCATCTTAGAGATTTTCCTTAGCTCTTGTTGTTCAACACATGAGAGTGTTATGCTTGTAACTTCAGGAAAGCAAGGTGAGTGTGCTTGGTGAGTGGTTAATGTAACTCGGTGTCCGGGTTCTATTACTGTCAAAATGGAGAGGTAAAGTGAGCCTCTTGATGACAGGGAATAGTCCCAACCCAGGAAGAAACACATGTGAACAAAAACAAGGGTCTGTCCAGCATCCAATGGAATAGTCCACAACGGATGTGGCAGTTGTGAAAACCAAAGTTCAAGGGAAAACATGTACATCGTCCAGTGGAATAGTCCACACTGGGGTGACATTCGTTAAAACCAAGAAAACTAAAATATGGTATGTTTAATGTCTGACAGAGTAGTCCACATGGGTAGGAAAACAATCATAAACAATACAACACATCTTTAACAATATGAGTACTAAAAAAACCAAAGTAGTTCAACTATCTTAGTATAGGTTAAACAAACACTCATTACAAACGTTTAAATAATAGTCTTACAAATGGATACAAAACATGCGTGAAAACGTGTTGGCCTAAGACAAGCTTCTGAATTAAGAAATAGATCCAAGACACATCTATACACCATACATCACTAGTCCCAGTAGTGGGATGTTGGAGCCACTCCTCACTCCTCAAAGAACATACTACAAAATCTCAAGGCTATGCAGGAGGAGCCAAGGTGAAAAGTTTTTTGCTCATACAATGAGGGGGTATATATAGCCAATGGGGGTATAAATGACCATTGTGACTCTTCGACTTCCCTCATGACTGTTTGAATTCCTATGATTTTTCGATTTTACACGACTCTTCAACTTCATTTGTGGGTCTCTTGGATGTCCACTTTTGCATTACATTGATTATAACAAGTATGGCCCATAGTAGTGATGTGGACGAGACAACTCATGACACAACTTGATATGACACTGCTGACATGCACTGGTTGACTGTGGTGTCCATGTCAAGTTGTTGTGCTGCTGAGTGATGATATGATCTTGGTGTAACATGTCTTCACCTCCACATGGCAAAGTGCGTGGGGTCTTTGATGGTCTTGGTATTTTCTTGATGGTGCATGTGAACATGTTCCTTTCGCTTGCTTGCTCGATATGCTTCATGCATTTGTTCGACTATGAGCAAGTCTTCTAAAATGCGCCTCTTCTCCATCCCGTTCGTTGTCACACCATGTTTCATCGATGTACATGTTCCTACAATCACTCATGAAGAGACGTCATCAAATCCAAAAATCTCCTAGTTTAACATGATGCATTGTTTTCCATTTTGGTGTTGATGACTGGGAGAGGGACAAGGCACTGAAACTGTGCAGAGCACAACTCAGGCCAGGATGCGAGGTTCTAGAGCACTGTCAGGAAAAACTGCATAGATGTCACTCGGAGGCAGATTTGTGCAATCTGGGAGAATAGTGACAGCTGCGGGGAAAAACCCAATTGAGAGGCAGAATTATGCAGTTTCTGGGAGGAAGGCCAGGTGGGGTGTCGTGGAACTGCTGGGCCAATCTGTGCAATTTTCAATGGGAGCACTGGGCAGGTAATTCAATTGGGACTTGTGAAAATTCTCCGGGGAAGACAGTGCGAGTAGCAGGTGGCACTAGAAAACAAAATCTACGCAGTTTTCTAGAGGAAGACAAGATTTGGCTGCGGGAGCTGCTGGTCAAAATTACACAATCCTGGGAGACCGTCTGGGCCCAGACATAATTGTGAAATTTTTGGGTTGATTTTAGAGTGGGGAAGAAGGGCCGGTGATAGCCATATCTGCCCAATTGTCTGAATGAGAACAAAGCAGGTAAGTAAGGAAACCCACCTGACAATTCTTTATAGTTTCTGGGATGATTACAGAGCGAGGGAGAAGGGTAGGTGAAGGATAGCTCTGCACAATTCATGGAATGATTGCATATTGGGGGAGAAGGGTAGGTAAAGGACAACTCCATGCAATTCCTAGACTGATTGTAGAGCGGGGAAGAAGGGCAAGTGAAGGACAATTCTACGCAATTCTTGGGCTGATTGTAAAGCGGGGAAGAAGGGCAGGTGAAGGACAAATCTACACAATTTTGGAGATCAGTATAGCCATCGGTCACAAATCAAGTCATTTCTCTAGTTGACCAGTGGAAGGTTGATGGGAGATCTTGCGAGAAGCGTAGAATGGATTGGGTTCTAGGACAACTTCTACGCAGTTCTGGGAGACAGTCAACTGGCTCATTTCCAGAATTGCGCAGAGCAGGCTGCCAGGAGGATAGCCTCAAGCTCTGCATAGTTATGGGCCAGGCCACTGAGATCAAGTTCGGTTGATGGAGGGTTGTCTAATTGATAGATTTTCAGGAGAATTGACTAAGTGTGAAAGCAAGTGTACTTATGGATACATGACAATGTGATCACACACTTAACACAACTCAATGACAAGACACCTCAAATAAACAAGACAACATGTGCCTAGTGAGACTCACTCGAAGGTTAAGAGAGACAAGTGTGATAATTGAGATATGTCTTTGAACGACTGTGATGATACTTGCGTGACAATGTTTACAACTTTGTGTGTGAGTACGACTGATGTCGGGAGAGCGAAAACAACTCATACACACAAAGACAAACCTTAAAAAATTCCAGAACAAACTCGCAAGCATGACATAGTGATTAATATGCCAACGGTGGTCGATCAAGAAAAAGGGATGTGAAAACTTGACAAGGGCTCATGGGATGAGGTCAAGTGTTTGGGACCATCAAGGGGAAAAACCAAGGAAGGCTCCAACATTTAGATGCAGGCCAAAATTTTGGAGGGTGTTGCA
Organism: Pinus taeda; assembly: GCA_000404065.3. Classification (NCBI taxonomy): domain Eukaryota; kingdom Viridiplantae; phylum Streptophyta; class Pinopsida; order Pinales; family Pinaceae; genus Pinus; species Pinus taeda. The sequence goes on from APFE031122571.1 coordinate 50,940, forward strand.
GCTGCTACAACAAGTTGTTATACAATATTTTTATTATAATATATATTAAAATTTACTATGTTAACATAATTGATTCTTTTTTCAATATTAATCGTTATCAATTTTAACTTCTATTAAAATTTCTGAAATTAAAACTTAATTTTTTTTAATAATTATATTATCATATTTGACAAATATTAAATTTTTAATTTCCATAAATATTTATTTAGAAAATGAGAAATAAAATACATATATAGTTTTTTAATGTCTTTATAAAATTAAACTTTAAAGTTTTTTTTTTGGAATCATTATTATGGTTAGAATTGAAAAAAAATATGTTAATTAATATTTGGTCAAGACACAAATAAAAACATAGATACATTAAAAGTTATTATATACACAACTACAAAGTAAGTATTTAATTTTTTAACAAGTTTGGGTATATTGTATTCATTCCAAAATAAGGGGGAGTAGAAATCCCGAATACATGAAGGTTGAAGTGATCAGGGAAGATGGAGAAACAAAAGTCCCTAATCTTTCTTTTCCTGCTATTACATTGGCTTCAAAATATCCTAGTTTATATACTGCATTTAACTTAAAACTTCTTACAAACTGTTGAAGATATAGATTACATTTACAGAGCATAGCTAAATATGAGTGAGAGTATAATGCCAAGAGCTAGGATTGCTTTCTGTCCATATGCAAAGAGTGTCCTGATGAGTCACAGAGTCAAGTTTCCTCATATTATTTGCTAACTAACTTCTCCTCGAGCTATTGGTTCTTGCTACCGAAATCCAATGTATTGGACCTTTCTCCAGGTTTGTTTAGAGACAATCTCTTACAGAACGTCGAGTGTGTTTTCTAGATGTGCGCATCTATTATTGAGCTGCTCAAATTTCTTTCTGTGTTCATTGCACTAGTGAAAGAGGTACCCCATTTTTGTTTTGAATTTGTCCCTCCATTGATTGTGCATGGATCGAATATGATCCAAAACGATCTTATGAGACTTGCAGTGTGGGCATGACTGAGACTTGGGAAACAACTCAGAGGGGATCCATTCTGTAGGAAGTAGGGGAGTAGAAGGAGCAGGGGAGCAAGTAAAAGGGAAGGGTTGGTGTTGTAGGGAAAGAGGAAAGGATATGCAAGGTCGAGAAGATGATAGAAAGAGGGAAACACATGGAAAAGGAGGAGATGGTAGGAAGAAATAGGAGAGGAGATTCAAATGGGAGGCCCAAGGGTCTTTAGAGACATGATTATGATGGCATTGAGAAGCACTATTGGCAGAGGAATGAGATCAAGGAGGGATGCAGATTAGCATTGTGATAGGAGCTTTCACTGATGAGGAGTTCGAAGGGGTATTGATACTGACCATTGAAAGGAAGTACGCGAGTTGAGAGAGATTTTTCCTGGTCACGTGATAAACAAGCAAAAGAGGGAAGGAGACGGAGGAATTAAGGGATGGCTTTGGAGTAAATATCATTATTATTCTTACTTCTCCTTGGGGTCTGACACATGCATTATTTGAAAGCTGGTCAATGGTCTTATTGTTCTCTCTTAGAACATGATAGAAGGAAAATTTTTCTAATTTTATTAGATTGTTTTGGATTCTGGATATAATTTGACCGAGATCTGCATTTTTTGACTTTGAATTATTAACCATTTGTTGAATTAGGATTGAAGAATCCCCAATGATGATCAGGTTCATATAAAATTTTCTACTGAGGATTTGGGATCCCAATAGAAACCCATACACTTCTACTTTGTTGTTTGTATCTGTACCGAGTCCCCACTCGAAGGAGATCAAGCTTACATTCTCATGTTCAATGATGTAACCTCTAGGACATGCGTTACCTGGATTAGAATTTGAAGATCCATCAAAAAATAAGCGTGGTATCTTTAGGGAATTTAACCAGATCAACAAGTCCCTTTCATTCAAACAAATTTTCTAGTCATTAGGATTGTAGAGAGTAATTCTGAGAGGGTTGACCATGATTTGAGATTTGTCTAAAACAAAATTAAGCCAGATTTAGTCTTCATGTTGAAGGATACCGCTATCCAAATTCTTTGCTCCTTTTGCAAAATAGAATTCAGATGCCAAACCCCAAGTTTTGGCCAAAATTTCCCTGACTTCCAACTTTATGTTTTGAAATATTTGTTTATTTTATGGCAAGCCATATTTCCCAACATAACAAATGATGGAAGACTTCTCTAGAATCTCTTTATAAAATTATTGTTTTTTAAAGAGTAGTGATAACTTGCTTTCTAATTAGCATAAAATTATGAGAGGGTGAGATTAAAATTGATTATGGCCTCGATTGGGCAGACCAACAAGAGCCAACATTCTTCAGTAAATTTGTAACTTATGAATAGATGTTGGATTGTTTCTTCCTCTTTTAGACACATGGGGCATCTTGAGGGGTAGTGAATGCATTTTTTCTTAAGATTTTTTGCAGTTAGGATCTTTCCTTTTAGCATATACCAAATACAAATTTTGATTTTTGGAAGGTTGTCTGTCTTCCAAACTAATTTCCAAAGAGGCCATTTCGGATGGCCATACTTTTCTTAAAGCTTCACATAACTTGATTTTACATAGAATTCCCCTCTAGATGGGTTCAATTTGAATTTATCTTGTTGGCCAAGGCTTATTGGTGCTGCTCCCTTGAGGTGTGAAAGGAGAAAATTCCATTGATTGTTGAGATTCAGGTGGAAAGGCTTGGGGGGGGGGGGGGGGGACCAACCTTCCCAAGAGTTATCTTGTTGATTCCAATTTGAGATTTGAGCAAGAGAATAGATTCATTTATTTATCATCCAAGTCTTAAGTGGATGAATGCCTTGAAGTTCGGAGAGAGGGAATTTCCCAGGATACTATCTCTCCAAAAGTTAATGTCCTGTCTGCCACCCAGAATTCTAGATGTGTTTTCTTTAACTAGAGGTAGAGGTTTTCTGGGTATTTCCAAATTTGTGAACATGGTATGATGGGCATTTTTGCTGTGAGAAGATGATCCTAAGAGGAGTTTAGGTGCTTTGCCTTAAAAACTTGCTTCCACTAGGTGGGCTCCCTCAATATGAATCTCCATATGATCTTAGCTTCGAAGGCGATGTTCATTAAACTAGGAAGTCAAATGGAAATGCCTCCATTCTCATACGGGGTAGTTACTTATTTCTAATTTACCAGGCTGAATTTCTTGGTCTCTGATTTGGCCCCTTGCCATAATTTTTTCCTAATAATTAGCTCTATTTTCTTTTGTATTCCAGTGGGTTCTTGTATGATAGAAAATTGGTAAAGAGTTAAAATTGATAAGACAAATTTGATCAATGTAATTCTCCCAACTAGATTGTGCCAAAGCATGCCCCAATTTTGAATTTTTCTTCTTCATTTTTTCTATGGAAAAATGTCATTTCTCTAACTTCAATACATATTTTGAAATAGGCAGGCCCAAGTGTTTGAAATAGCCCTAGTTTTCTTTGAAAGGAACTCCTAAAATTTGGGAAATATGATGTAGAGTTCTTGCAGGGGTATTCCATCCACAAATGCTACTTTTTGAATTATTTACGAGGTAGCCAGAGACCTCCAAGAATCTGTCCAAAATGTTTTTGAACCTTTTTTCAACAATACACGAGGCTCCCCCCAAGAATAAGGCGTCATTAGCAAATTGGGAATGGTTTATGCTCTTGACTCCTCTACTGAAATAGAGACCGTTGATGGTGCCATTATGTTTGCTATGCTCTAATTTCTTGCTAAGAGATTATACCATGATGATGTAGGGGAATGGAAATAGAAGACAACCTTGTATTAATCCTCTTGAACTTTGAAAAAAAAATCCTGGTCTTCCATTAATAAGGGGGGCAATCCAGGGGCCTATAATGCAGGATTTTATGAGATCTATGAAGTCTGAGGTGAAGAAAACTTATGGAGAACAACAATTAGAAAGGAGAGGTTGACTCGATAAAAAAATAGCCAGATCGAGTTTCAAGATGAAGCCTTGTTCATTTATAGACAAGCTGGAATGTATAACTTCTTGGACAAGCATAATATTATCAACAATTTTCCTATTTGGGACGAAGCCTCCATGATTTTCAAAAATCAAGTTGGGAAGGAGAGGCTTGAGCCTATTTGCTAGAACCTTGGAGGTTATTTTGTAGGAGGAGTTGCATAGATATATGGGTCTAAAGAGATGGAAGGTGGAGGGTTTAGAATCTTTGGGGATAAGGGCCAGATTGGTGGAGTTGGTATTGCCACCTATTTTTTTCTAAAGACCCATAAGATCATCTTTAGAAGGTCCTTTTTAATGAGAAACCGGAAGGAGTGGTACAAATCAATGGAGAAACCATCGGGACTCGGAGCTTTATCTAGTTGTAGATTCCAAATGGTGAACTAAAGTTCATCTTCTTCCACTTCTTTTGTGATAATTGAGTTTGTCTCCTCTGAAATTAATTTAGGGATATGTCTTATAAAGTATTCATAATTTGGATTCCCAAGATTTGCTGAGAGAAAATTTTTGAAGTGCTGATGTGCTTCATTTTTTATTTCTTCCCATCCCTTTATTTCTACATCCCCTTCTCCTTTAATTGTCTCTATGTGGTTTTTGATCATTCTCATTTTGGTGGTATTGTGGAAAAAACTAGTGTTCTTATCACTGGACCGAATCCACAAGTTTATGGACTTTAAACTCCAAGTCTCTTCCTCTTTCTTTTTCTTTCAACTATTTTTATTTGTTACTTCTCCTTCCTCCATGCTCTTTTGTACATTTTCTAACTTAATTTGCATCTCAAATTTCTTTTTCTGAGGTTCTTTATAGTTCAATCTTTTATATCTTTTGTGACATTCTTTAACTATGATCCCAAAAATAAACTTGGGGAACCATTAATTCTTTTATTCATGCCGAGGAGACCAGCATTCTAACTTCTTCGAAGTCGGCCCAAAGGGGATTGTAGCAAAAGGGAAGAGGGCCCAAATTTTCACCTTCCCAATTTAATGGCAATGGGCTTATGGTTAGAGGTTGCCGAAGGGATGATCTTTGAGATCATTGAATTATAATCTAAAATGACACTGTCTTGGATTAAAAGTCTATCTATTCTCTCTTTGATATTGCCCGAGACTAGCCTTTTGGTTCTCCAAGTGAATTTACCATTTTTAGGCACCGTGTCCATGAGATTGTGAGTTTCTATGATGTTTTTGAGATTATCTATAAAATTAATCCGAATTGGATCATTATATTGTTTTTCATCCATCTTAATGAATTTAGAGTGGAAAAAGTGGAGGAATCAACTCACGGGACCATTTTTACTGGTTGGACCCAGTTTGGAGAAACGAGGTTTGAAACCTTCTGGGAGTGTTTTGAGACATCACATGACATTTTTTGGGGGTAAATTTTTTCCAATTAATCACAACTTCTTTTCATGCTATTCTACACATAGAGATATCTCCAATAATGCAAGAAGCACGTCAATCGGAGTTTGTATGAAAAACTTATGCCACTCAAAAGTTGACCTTCATGTTTTCACACCTATAGTTTAGGAGGATGTTGCATCAACCCCCATTATTTATGGAAAAGGGGCTAGCCACGTGTTTGTGATGTAAAAGAATCTAGAAAACTCTATATTGTAACTACAGTTAAGAGTTGATGTAGTCAAAATTAATCACTAGTAGGCTATCAGGCTCTGTTATAACCAGGCCATTAGGAGGAAGAGGCATTTCCATTCTTTTGAGAGCATTTTGTTCCATAGATGAGCGAAGATAGCCAGGAGAGATAGGAGGTAGATCACACATAGAGGATTTGTGCACTGTGGCAACCCATTGACCACATGTATTACTTCTTTGTGTCTGCAACCATATTTCTAGACAGAGAAAGAGAGCGAAGCAACCTCACCCTCCAGCTGGGTTTTCTCCCGAAAGGGTTTCCCAAAGAGAATATAAGTTGTGTCTTATGTGTGTGTGATATTATTTTCTCGTTCTCTATTTTTTTTTATAATTTCCATTCGCATGCATGCATTAATTACAGATAAATCCATAGATCTTAAAGTTTAATAAACTGTAATGGTGTAGAATTTTCAGAGTTTTAATATAATGTTATTAGATATGTTGTGATGAACTGTCTAGTGGAATATCCACGACATTTTACTGATCATTTAGTATGAGAGTGGGTTTCTTTGGGTATTTTTTGGAGAATGCAGGGATCTAGATCTGCAGGGCTGAAAATCGTAAAATCTTAATCATGGATGACGAATATATAAACGAACCTCGTGAACTTGCAGAGGTGAGGTTTTCTGCTCAAACAACAAATCACAAATATAAATCTCAATGTAAACCTCCTCATGGTAGCCCTAAGAAATAAGATGGGGATATTTGGAGAAGGTGGGGGTTCAAATGTAGAGGAAAAATCAGAATGAGGACCAGAATATTGGGGAGAATAGGAGAATTGACTGTAGAAAGAACTCAGAAAAGATCAATCCAAGTCGAGTGCCTGTTATCACTCAGCTTGTTCCCCAAAACTTGTGGGAAAAGGGAATACGGCCGAGGTAACCACTAACCAATCTTTTATATGCAATTTCTAGCCAAACTACATCCAGAGAGGGCTCTCTCTTTATAATTTAACTTTGTTTTTTGAAGTTTTTATGCTAGTTATGATGTGCAGAGTTTTGTTTTAAGTTTGTTTGGATGGTGACTTTAAACAGAGCTGAGAAGCAAGTCTGAAAGAGTTTATTCCATTGGGCAATGGAGTTTATGAAGATGGACAGTTGAGGGTGTTTCTCTGATAAAGGGCAATACTAAAGAGCAAGATAATCAGTTTTGGAACAATATTAAAATCTAGAAATTGATGGAATGTAAGCTAGTAAGTGAAGGGCAGTCAAGAATCTTTCATCTTGATGGCAGAGGGAAAGTGCATGAATATTATCAAGGAGCAGTAAAGAATTCCTTGGCAATCTTCAAAGTGAAAGAATCAGTATAAACAGGAGCATCTAAGAATTTCTGTTTATGCTAATTCTAAAGAAAACATAAATAATAGCAGGAATTGAACACAAAGAGTATTTAAACAAGTTCCGGGCTATTCTTTTTCCCTGTTGTTAAGATTATGAAACATATATGAAATTTGCAAACATATAAATCACAAAACACAGTTTAGAATAACTTATTGAGCCAAAGAAAGACACAAGAATTCTACAACAGAGCCAAGAATCGTCAAATCCACATTCAAAAGGTCCAGCAGCAATGCATTTCAACAGCCTTTGTATTAAAAAATATTAGAGTTACAGCGTGGTCCAAAGAGGAAAATCACCAACCCCGAATACATTCCTTGGGGAGGTATTTGTTACACAACAATTTGTCACCGTCCCTGTTACCCCTCTCCCGCATCTTGGCGGACTCATTCCGGGACCTGTGAGAAGTGACATGACCTGCAAACACTTGCATTGTATTCCCCTGAACATGAACTTCATTTGCCCTGAAGACTTCTCCTGCTAAAAACCCATAAAAATAGCCCTTTTTCCATTGGCGCGGTTCCACAATGTAACACTCACGCCAATGGGGGAAATCCTCCAAAGAGGGCACGCCAGTTGGCGCTCTGTCATAGAGTCGCACTCGCGCCAACCATAATCAGTGGTGTTTTTTAACAAACCAATAGCGGAAGATTCATCCTAACAAACTCCTGGACTGAATCTATCTTGAGTTGGGTGGTTTGGCTTCAGATCTCCATAGAGGGGAAGTGGTTTGCCACCTCTCATGGAAGCTTCTTTAGTGATAAAGTCAATCCCATGAATATTGTGGATGATCCCAACTCCCCTTCCTCCATCTATAAAAGCTTGTCCATTTTCCTTGGCAAGCTAGTTCCAGAGATTTCGAATTGTCAAGTTTCCAAGAGCTTCATTCTGCAAGAGCCTTCTTCATTCCCATAAGGCCAAATCTAAGTAAGGAGATTCTTGTCCAATAACCAAGGAGAGAGAGGCTTGTTCCTACTCCCAACAAGCTTTGCAAGACATGTGCTGCTGATTACCCAGTCAAAGGAGGATCTAACGTCAGAACTATGGTTGTATTCTTCTTTGATTATTATGAATAGACGACTATTGTTATGGTTCCACTCTTATTGTTTTTTGTAATGATGATGATTTATATCCTTTCTAACTGATATATGGTTGCATATGCTGGATTTTATGTTTGTGTTTGTGTCGTTTCTCATATGTGCAGGTGTCCATTCACGGAGATCGTGGGGATCGTGATCTCCCGGAGCAAAGGAACGGGAGCGTCACCTCTTCTACAAGCACTAGCGTTGGAATCTAGGTAGGCCCTAATCATTGGTATTTAATTTGCAATTAGGAACTTGTGCGGTAGCATTGTATGATTGTTGCTAGACCCGGTCTGGGCTAGTAGGGATCGCCTCTGTCCGTAGAGGGGATTTACCTCCTCAACAATTTGGCGACTCCGCTGGGGAGTTAGCTTGTTGTTTGATTTGTAAACTTTAGACGGAGCCTGAAGTACGGCCAGATAGCCTTCGAAACGCTATTGCTCTGCATTAGCGAAGTAGATCAATGCCACTTCAGTCAATCTCCGGTTTGGTTTACGAACTGAACAGCTTGGAACTTGTCTTGTTTCCTTGTTGTTTCTTGGTTTTTTCCTGCTTGGTTAGCCTTCTGGGTTTAGTTCTTTTGCTGTTTCTCGCCTCTTGGTTTACCTGGTTATTGTTGGCCTAGTTTTGGATTGCTTGTTTTTTATTTTTGCATAGCAAACTTGACTGGCACGCTTTTATAGCATTACAGTCGCGCCAATTGGTGCTAGTTTCTCATTTACAACCCGCACCAATCCTCGAAAGGCGCTAGTTGCAGCCTGACAGTCGTGCCAGGCTTGGGAACTTTGAAGTTTGCTTGGTTTTGAGCCTCCTGAGCTTGGTTTTTGTTCTGGGTACCTTTTATCGACTACTTGAGTGTGTTAGAGTCTTGTTTGACTGGCTTTGATCTTTACCCTTTGGGTGTTTGCCATTTTCTATCGATTTCATGTTTCTAACCCTAGGGAATCTAGTGGCTTTGTGTGTCGAGCCTTCCTTAGGTGTTTTTGGTCTTCTATTGGTCCAGTCAACTCTCTAATTGCTCCCTTGCACTCGTTTAGTGGTTGTTGATCATTTCATTGTGTTATTTGAGTGACTTGCCTCTTTTTCACTTGAATTCCGCTTTGTTTCACTTTGGGCCTAGATTACACAGCTCACTTGTATCTTTGGGACTTTTCTCGCTTTTGAAGGATTGCTTTGTGATTTCGGGATTGTGCTTGTTTTGAGTGGAATTTGTTTGTTATCATTTCTCAAAGTTTGTTTAGTGCATCTTGCCATCAACATAAAAGAAAAAATCTCTTTTGCTTTGCATTAGTTAATGTGAATTGGAGCTTTTCATTGTTATTAGTGATTAGTGACTTTGAAGAAAAGTTTGTTAATTTCCATTAGTTGCATTAGAGATATTGTTCGTTGTTTTGTGATGATTTCGTTTGTGTGAAAGCTCTCAAACTCTCTCATAGTTAGCATTCATTGAATGAAATGATATATTGTGGCATATAGTTTGCATTTAGGAAATTTTGGGACATTACATACGGTAAGGCCTAAAAACTGAAACATAATACAAGATCAATTTTAAAATGAACTGAATGAATCTAACAACGCATTGGAACATAACACACACTTTTTAGAGGTCTAGGCTAGAGACGTGCTCTGGCGTCGTTAAACCTAGTCAATTTTGTTTCCACTCAAGGTTGGGTGATTCCTCCTTTTGTGACTCAATAGAGGTCTAGTACGGATTTGTGCTCCCACGTACCGTCGAGTATATGGGGAGACCCCACTAGGCTATCATCCTTTATCCCTAGGAAGCCGTGTCTGCCACCTTACGACCCGTAACACACCGAACATAGCATTCGGGAAGATTGACTGCCGTACGGAAAGTCCTTGGTTTTCATACGATTGCCAAGGTGTATATGCAGATTTACGGATTGTCTGGTAAACCTTTTGCCTAGTTCTCCAAAGTAGTCACTTTTGACCCTTTTCGGACTCCCTAAAAGAAAAGGCTCATCTGAGCATTTGTCACTTCAGGCTAATTAAACATTCAAAGGTGACTAGAGTCATCTTTTTGTCCTTTTCTCGACTCTTTAAAGATGAAAAGGTTAAGTTATGTCCTTGTGTCTTAAAATTTATTCAGCGACGTTCACATTTACCTTGTTAGATCTTGTTTGCATTAGCTTGAGTAGGGTCCTTTCTCGTTAGTTTGCCTAGGATTTTTTGAATCGAATCATCCTGGTGGAATCATCAATCCCGTCTCCCGTCCCAAGTGACCAAGGGTCTCCTTCTTCTGCTGCTCCTAAGACACCGGTTGGTAGTGGTACTCTCCCTGTTATTCCGAGTATCCAACTATTGAACTCCCGTGCTGCAGAAGACGATTTCGACAATATACATTGGAACCCTGTTTAGGAGCCTTCTGAAGAGGATACTCCTTTTACTCCTACTGGTGTTTTGGTCCCAATGTCTTCCTTTGATATGGATGACACATCTCCCATCGTGAGTGAAACACCCGTTGTGACGAGTGTCGAAACTCCTATCTCGATCGAAACCCCACCCTTCAGTGTCACCCCTCTTGGTGTCACGTTTCCCTTACGCTATAGGGCTTTGAGGGATGTTATGGGTTCTAGGAACTCCTCCTCGGGTACCATGTGGGATCGCATCATCACTCCCACTTTGGGATCTTTCATTCCTCAAATTCACAATACAGTTGTCACTTCAGTCCTGACTATGCCAACTGTCTGTGTAGCTTCTTCAACACTTGTTGTTAGTGCCGTTACAACATCCTCGATTGTAACCACTGTTGCTGGTCCAACCCACGATTCGGTAAATAGTGGCCAGTTGGTACCTACATCTGGAGTTGTCGATCCTATACTTAGTGCCCCACCTTCTTCTGGTTCCATTCCAGCAGGGGGGGCATACGAACAATATTTGCAAACTGTCCAGAATGCGGGCTCGCAAGGTCCATTTCACTATTATGATCCCGTAGGACATCATCTTTATCTTGGATCCTTGCCATCTCAGCCTGCGGTTGAGGTCTCATTCCCATTAAACATTGCTTGGGGCACCACTCGTTACGGTGGGGGCCAAGCACCCCTTTCGGATCAAGGACCGCCTTATCAAGGACCACCTTATCAAGGTCAGTTGTCTTACACGCAACCTTCTTATGGGCAGCAGTATTACGCGCAATATTTTCCAGGGTAACCTAGAGGCCCACAAGGACAACCCTTCTAGGGACAACCTTCGGCCTATGGTGGTCCATCTTTTACTTATCTTGGAAAACCCTTTGGAAATCTAGGACAACCTTATATGCAACAAGGACAACCTAGGGTCTAGCAGGGATACCCTTTTGGTCAACCCTCTGGAAATCCAGGACAACCTTATATGCAGCAAGGGCAACCTGGGATCCAGCAGGGGTACCCTTCTGGGCAGGGTGGTCAGCCTTACATACACCAAAGCCAACCCACTGTCCAGTCTGGTCAACCGTCTGGACAAGTTGGTCAACCCCAAATTCAATCAGGCCAACCAAATGTCTAGTTCGCTCAACCATCTGGTCCATCAGGACAACCCTCAGTTGTGCAAGGACAACCCAACACCCACCAAGCTCAACCTTCTGGGCAAGTGGGTCAATCCCAAACTCAACCAGGGCAACCTTTTGGCTAGGTGGCCCAACCCTAATCCTCTCAAGGACATCTTTCTGGGCCTGCTCAACCGGGCATGCAAATGATTGTTGCTTCTCAAGCTCCACCCAGTTTCTAGCCCCAGGCTGGGCCCCAGACCCAAGCTGGTCTTCAAATGCAAGTTGGGTTTCAACCTCAACCTCCTTATCAAGCGCAGCCTGGTCCCCAGGCTCAGTATGGAGCCCAGCAACCTTATGGTTTCCAGCAATCCCAGGGGCAAGCTCAGTTTTCCCCGTACCAAAATTATCAACAAATGCAGGTGACTCCTTATCAGAATTACCAACAACAGTATGAAGCTCCTGCAGGCCAAGCTGGTAATCAATGGGGTGCTGGGGGGCAAATCCAGGGTCAGCCATCCAGTTATGGCTATAACCCCTATGGAAAAAATCCCTACGGACAGAACCCCTATGGGCCAGGTCCGTCCGGACAAAATCAATGGGGGCAACCAACAACTGGTTGGAACCCTGGTGCTACACCTTATCCTCGGCCATAAATGTCCTTCAATCCTCAGTTACCCTTCTTAGCAACATTGGAACTACCGGATGTGTCCAAATTGACTAATGATCCTATCCTTCATAATCCATTTTGGCCACCAGTTCTAACCAAGATTCCCGGTGATTTTCCCAAATTCGATGGCAAAGCTGGAGAAGACCCCCAAGCCCACGTTATGATTTATCATCTCTGGTGTTCGTCAAATTCGTTGCTTGACGATTCAATCCGTCTCCGCCTTTTTCAAAGGACTCTCACTGGCTCTGCTGCTAAGTGGTATATTGAGCTAACTCGCGGATCCTTTCAAGATTTTAACTCGTTGGCAATGGCATTTTTAACTCATTTTCAGTTTCCAATTCGGTATGAGACAGGAACGCATCTCCTCACGTCTCTTAAACAGGACACATCCACGCACATCTCCGATCATATACATGAATGGAGACGGTGTCGTTGTTTGATTAAGTTATGGATTCCTTATCAGCTCTTAACCGATTGGTTTACAACCTTCTTTGTCCCTGCGATCGCACGGGATATTGCTATGGGGGCATGTGTAACTAAAGAGCAGGCTATTGCGCATGTTCAGTACCTTGACTTGGTTTATTCCCAGTCTGGTACCCTATATGATTATTTGCCTAACGCCATGAGGCCTGGAACGTCCAAAACTCCGCCAAAGCCATCTGTTGATGGTGTCATTGGATCTGTAAAACCGTCCTCTAAGGAATCTTCCGCAAACCCTGGGAAGCAAAAGTTGAATTCTTCGAGCGAAAATACTTCTCAAGCTGTGCCTAATTTTGTAAATACTTTCGAGGTTAACATCGTCTAGTCCACCACAATTGATAAAGCCTTGAAAGGAAAAAATAAGGGAAAAGGGAAAGACAAAGCTGATCAACCTAAGCAGGATTCCCCTAAACCTCCACCCAAGGAAGGAGCCAAACGTAAACCCAAGTATCCTTGTCTTATCTGTGACGAGGATCACTACACCAAAGACTGCCCAAGGCGGTCCGAGGTTAGTTGCTTGTTGAAAGGTGCTCCTGGGACTCCTGCGGTGCTAAATGAACCTTTCCCCTCGCAGCAAATGCAAATGGTGGCTGACCCATCCTCATCTTCTTCTCCCTTTGGTTCTCAAGTGTTCATGGCTGGAACGATTCCCGTTCACATTAATACTCGAGCAAAAGAATATCTATCACCTGCTGAGAAAGAGCTTGAGGTTCCGTCAAGCGCTCCTCCCCCCAGTTTTGGTCCACTCCATATCAAGAGACCTAGCACTGAGACGCCTATTCGACCCCCTCCTAAAGGTGTACTGCGAAGATCTTCTTACAACCCTAATGCTCGTGCTGCCCAGCACTACAGCATCGTTGAGGACTTAGCTCAGGCTCCGTCGGCTATGTCCGCTCTAGAAGTTCTCTAGAGCTGCCCCCCCCAGAGGAAGTCTTTGCTATCGGCCATCGGTGGCATTGACCCAGCCAACTCGGATTTGATTACTTTTGATCTTGAGAGCCATGTACCGAGACTGCCTCACCAAATTGCTTTCCTTATCTAGGTCATCATCAATTCTAAAACGATTCATTGTACGGTTATTGATGAAGGCACTTCAACTTGCATTATGTCTATTGCCTGTTGGAAGGCTATTGGTTCTCCAACCTTGAGTCAGTCTCCTACAACCTTGGAAGCCTTTGACGGGAGAGAGTCTCACCCTTACAGTATCCTCCAACGCTTGCCTATTACTTTGGAAGGGAAGACTGTCGAAGTGGAAGTTGAAGTCGTTGATGCTAATCTTACTTACAACCTCCTTTTGGGCCGGAGCTGGACATATGCCATGCGAGCCGTGGCTTCATCTCTATTTTGTGTCATTCGTTTCCCTCATCAAGGGAAAATTGTCATAGTAGACCAGCTCTCTTTCTTCGCTTCCTCTTCCGAAGGCAACGTGCCTTTTGTGGAGCATACCTCCATTCCATTAGAGAGTGTGGGAGTTGGGCTCTTTAAAGATCCCACCCTCATGGGTGTCTTTTCACTCCCACCTCCGAACGTTGCTCCTATCAATATGATTTCAGTTCCCTCTGATCCTTGGGTTCTTCCCCCCATTGACCAGATAGAATCATGGGGCGATGAGATGCCGTCGAGTCCCGCCTAGCTCAACTACGTTGAGATTGTTTCTGTATCGGCTCCTCCTCCTGAATATGCTTCTTTGGGTAGAGCTCTTGACTCGTATGCTCATTCCCCTTGGCTTGGTGACTATGCTTCTTCAGATCCTTTAAAGGAAACATTTCCTTCTGATGAAGCCATTATAGAAACTATGTCTCTCGAGGAACCCCCTTGGTCCCATCTTCACCATCGTTCCTCGTTTCTCCCTACCCATCGGGAAATGCTTACCTGTCTTGAGCGGTTTGCTCGTTGCCTCCCCGCACAACCCCTCCAGACACCCATCCAAGTATATCAAGTGTCCTCTGAAGGAAACATGGGAAACATCACGCAAACCCAACCGATCAACATCTCTGTTAAGCCAGGGATTGTCGAGCATATCCATGTTGGAGTAACCTGTACTCCTGAGGAAATTTAGTTTTATACTGGTCTTTTCCGCGAATTTCGTGATGTGTTTGCTTGGTCTTACGAAGAAATGCCCGGCATCGACCCAAGCATTGTGGTGCATGAGATACCCACGTATCTGGGAGCTAAGCCTGTCTGACAGCGTTTACGCCCCGTGCACCCCCGAAAAGCTGCAGCCATTAAAGCGGAAGTCGAAAAGCTTCTCAAGGCTGGCTTTATCTACCCCATCCCACTCACATATTGGGTTTCCAATATTGTCCCTGTGAATAAAAAGCAAGGTACCATCAGGGTCTCTGTTGATTACCGTGATATTAATTGAGCCTGTCCCAAGGACAACTACCCCACACCCTTCATTGACCAGCTCATTGATGAGTGTGCCAGAAGTGAAATGTACTCGTTTATGGACGGTTTCTCTGGTTATAACCAGATTAATATTGCGCCAACCGATCAGCATAAAACCGCCTTTATCTGTCAGTGGGGCACTTTCGCTTACAAAAATCTCCCTTTTGGTTTGAATAACACCGGTGCTACCTTCCAACGCGCGATTTCTTATGCATTCCATGATATTCGACACATCATGCAACCTTACCTGGATGATCTACCAGCTCATTCAGCTAAGTGTCAAGACCATCCCGCTCATCTTCGCGAAATATTTCTCAGTTGTCGACACTATCGTATTCGGCTCAACCCGCATAAGTGTGTCTTCTGCGTGGAGTCTGGCAGACTTCTCGGGTTCATTGTCTCCCGAGAGGGCATCCGTCTGGATCCCCTTAAAGTTGAGGCCATTCTGAATCTTCCTCCCCCTACTTCTTTGCAGCAATTGTAGAGCTTGCAGGGTAAAGCAATTTTTTTACGACGCTTTATTCCGAACTATGTGGAGGTGGCCAAAGGTTTTACGCGGTTACTCAAGCGAGACACCCCTTTTCGTTGGGATGTCGTCACTCAGGAGTCCTTCAAGCACCTCAAGGACCTCCTTGTTTCCGCCCCTTTGTTGTGTCCTCTTAATTACCATCATGATTACACCTTGTATCTGGCCGCTGCCGATACCACTATTGGCATGGTTCTCGTTCAAGATGATGATGATGGCACTAAAAACGCCATTTATTATCTCAACCACAACTTATTAGATACAGAATCTCGATATGCTCACATTGAGAAGTTGGCATTGGCCACCATTTGTGTCGTCCAACGCTTCCGCCATTATATCTTGTTGCGCACTACGATAGTGATTTCTGATTGCAACCCAATGACGTACATCTTGTCACGTCAGCTGCTGGGGGGCAAGTACTCGAAGTGGATTTTTATCCTCCAAGAGTTCGATTTGGAATTCACTACTGCCAAGTCAAAGAAGTCCCTTGTCTTCGCTGAATTGCTGTGCTCTTTGCCATCTCTTACTGCACCCTCTCGGTTAGAGGACCATATTCCGGACAAAACCCTCTTCTTAATCAGCACCCTCGATCCCTGGTACGGGGATATCATTGTCCTCTTTTCGTCCCGAGACATCTAAGGATGATCGACGACAGATTTGGCATCAATATCAACCATATCGCATTGTTGGGGACACCCTGTACCACCTCGGCGTTGATTCTGTTCTTCGCCAATGTTTAACACTCGAGGAAGCTGAGAGAGTTTTAAATGACTGCCATTCTGGCGCCTATGGTGGTCACATGTTCGGATAGGCTGCTGCTCAGAAAATCCTCCACGCTGGTTACTTTTGGCCCTCCATCTTTAAGGACTACGTTCTTGCAGTCTTCTCTTGTCACGAGTGCCAAATATACCAACGGAAGATGCGTGCGCCTCCCGCTCCACTGCACGTCGTTGTTACCGTCGGCCCTTTTGCAAAATGGGGCATTGATTATATGACCTGTAACCCTCGCTCGGCCGGGGGACATGGGTATATCATCGTTGCCGTTGATTACTTCACAAAATGGGCTGAGGCAATGCCCACATTATCTGTAGACGGTCACACCGCAACGCAGTTTTTATTTAATCATGTTATCTCATGGTTCAGAGTCCCTCAAGCCATCGTCACTGATCATGGCAAGCATTTCCATAATCATATGATGATTGAGCTTACAACCCAGTTGGGCCTACGACATGATAGTTCGACTCCATACTATCCTCAGGCCAATGACCAAGTAGAAGCCGTCAACAAGGTTCTAGTTACGATGCTTCAACGAACCATTGGCATGCATAAGTCCAACTGGCACTTGATGTTGTTCTCTACCTTGTGGGCCTACCGAACCTCTATGAAGGATGCCACCAATTTCACTCCTTTCCAATTGGTTTATGGACTGGAGGCTACCCTTCCCATCGAGTGTGAGATCCCTTCTTTAAAATTAGCCGTCGAATTACTCCCCGGCACTACTTCGGTAGAGGAACGCCTTCTTTACCTGGAGCGGCTAGACGAGACTCGTCGACTAGCCTCTCTAGCTATCGAAGCACAGAAGAAGAGAGTGAAAACTCACTTCGATCACACTGTTCATCCTCGTTCCTTTGTTGAGGGAGATTTAGTCCTGCTCTATGACCAAGCCAATGATAAGCTAGGGGCAGGCAAATTCGAGCCCATGTGGCATAGGCCTTACATTGTAAAGAGAGTTTTGCAAAAAAGGGCCTATGAGCTGATTGGCTATGAAGGGAATCCCCTGGATAAGCCCCGAAATGGGCTTTACTTGAAAAAATATTATGCATGATTCTAGGCACTCTATTTTGTACATATGTGTGCTTTAGCAAGTGTGTTGTGTGTGCATATTTTCATGTTTTTGGCTTGATGTGTCGGTGTGATTGCCGCTTATTGTATCCTTTTTGCTTCTTGTACAGATGTCTGGTTCGCCTTACGTTGGTTTCGCCGATGGTGCCTCTCGTAGTACACGCAGTCTGTCTTCTACAACATGGGTGATCTACGATCCTCATGGTGAGCTAGTAGACCTTCAAGGGGTCTGTCTAGGTTGTACCACGAACAATATTGCTGAGTATAGCACTGTGATTGAATTACCTAGCCAAGGCAATTAATCTCGGTATTCGAACATTGCTTGTGAACCTGGACTCTCAGCTTGTCGTCCACCAGCTCAATGGGCGATATTCCGTCAGAGAGCATCGGATTCTAAGGTTATATCTACGTGTTAAGTTGTTAGAAAGGGATTTTGGTTTCATCACATATCAACATATTCCAAGATGATTTAATACGTTAACTGATGCATTAGCCAATTATGTTTAGACAGACATTTGCATAACATGTAATTTAAACAACATAAGAAGCATAAAAAACACAATAAACCGTAAGCATATGTATATATATATATATATGTCAAAATGTTTGCATAGTGTGCATCATCAAAAAATAATACATTTTTGTCTTAATACATCTGGAGACAACATGTCTCTTAAAACAATATGCATGGAAATAAAGCCTAGATGTCTAATCCCTATGGTGCTCATGATAACACGTCACTGCACGCACTAGGCGTCTCAAGAGACGGTGGATGCGACTGGGCACTCCCATAGTGTGTCTCTGGTATGCTAATGTGACATCTGCTAGCCGAGCGTAATATGGAATCCCTCGAGCGATACCCTCAAAGTTCTGGATAAGTTCTCCCCCCCTCGGAACCCTCTTCCTGAGGGTCTGCTCCAGGCTGGTTTCTCCTCGAGATAGGAGACATGCCGGCTGGTCGCTCTGGGCCAACGTCTGCATATACATATAATAGTTGTTAGAAAAAACATGTATTAACAAAAAAAATCATAAAACATAAAATCAAAAAGAGGTCATACCTAACTCCTCATCCCAATCCTCTCCCTCTGGCAGTGGGAGATTCGGGTCACCTGTGAAGTCAGTCCCCGCATACGACCAATCCTCGACCACGATCAGCTGGTGGTGGAGCCACCCAAAGAACTCTGGCCTCCAAGACATTTGTTGTCCTCCTGCCCCTCTAGGCATTAGTGCTGCCCAGCGAGCCATTCTCGGCTCTCGCGACACCGGATTAGGTATGAAGGCCCCTTGGCCCTGAAAGATTGGTAACCGTTCCAAAATGAATGTTACCAGAATAGAACCACACCCAAACTGCTGCAATTTGCCTCGCTTACTTTTGGTAAGATGTCTCTTCATGTTGGTAGTCACCGTTGTGGCCCAATCAAAGATAGTGGGGTTCAGACACTCTATGGCCAATATGAGTTGGTTCTTTGTTGCCTCATGGGGTGCCTGCGCCTCCGCAGCCCGTGTGATGGTAAATAACACCGGTTTGAGTGTTAGATCTTGAATAGTGGCGATATCTACCTTTGAACTTCTGGATCAGAATTGTGCCCCTGGGCACACCCGTTCCATCACCTCGCCCATCTTCTCACCAGATGGTCTGCTACCTGTCAAGATGGGCACCGGCCCTCTGCGTGACAGTCCCGTGATGAAGTAGATATCAGATACATCTAATTCCAACACTTGATCTCCTATGCGGAACACTTGCTCGTGTTCATCCCAAAGATTGATAAAGTACCGTAAGAGCTCCGGTTGAGCTCGTAGGTAAGGCGTGAGGAAGAATTTTTTTAGCCCGCAATTCCTAAGGGCTTCCATGCAATCTTCATCTGCTATGGACAATTCATCCACTCTATCATGCTCCCTTTCTTTCCATTGGACCACCATTTTGCGTGTTTCCCTGCATCCACATGATCAAAAAACATTGATTAGCTCTTTGGTAGGTTCAAAATGCGCTGAAATCATGTAAAAATTTGAAATTCAAGAGGGAAAAATGTGCTCAGCCGTTGGCGCGAGCCTTTGGAGTAAAAAGGCCCACTGGTGCGGGTCTGTGCCCTATACCCGCGCGAATGGGCGCAACCCTAGTTTTTCAAATTCCCTCCATAGAGGTCGATGGAGCAAGCAAAAATGATTAAAAAATGGGCTAAAATGGAGTATGAGGAGGCCCCTCTTACCTGGAATTGGCGGCGCTCCAAATGGTCGCACGGATTTTTCGCAATTGTCGCCCAAAGATCGCACACTGAAAGCTCTACTGTCGCTCTCCAATGAGGTAAAAGTAAAAAGTAAATTTGGTTTTTACCATTTTTACATATTTATGGCTTTTTTAACTCAAAATAGCTTTTTAAAAGTCATTTTTTATGAATGTTTTAATATATTTTTGTCGAAAATGGGTTTTACACTTGTTTTTGTGCAGCAACAGGTTTTTATGTGGCTTAGACGGTGAAACGAGTTGTATTTTATACTTTTTCGGACTCGATAAATACACGTAAAAGTCATTATGGAGTCATCTTTCTGCTCTTTTCTGACTCTCTAAATATGAAAAGAATGCCGAGTTATTCCTCTCAACTCACTAAACGTAAATGAGAGGCGGTCGTTTTTAAACTCTTTTCTGACCATGTAAAGACGAAAAGATTGTCGGGCCCTTGTCGTTTCAGGCTCGTTAACGGTTACGAAACGACGTGGTTTCGATCACTTTTTTACTTTTTCAGGTCGAAATCACTAATCATGAAAAGTACTCCTTGATTGTAATGGTCGGGCGGTTCTTTCGAGCATTTTTTTATACTTTTTCGGGCTCGAGAGACACAACCTTACGAAAAAGGACACCCTTGGAGTTTACTTTTCCGCTGTCTTTTCAAACTCTCTAAACATGAAAAGACGCCGAGTTCTTCCTTTGTCAGACTCGTTAAAACTTGATGACATTGGATTCTGTCGAAATGACGCTTTACAAGCATATGCTACCCCCATCAAGCTTGTCATTAAAAATAACCGGGGTACTTGCCTGGAATGGTGGGGAAAATGGAACCAGAATCATTGTCGTGTCGGAAGTATGTCTCCCTTGAACATGGCACTTGTCTGCATTCGTGTCTAGGTGGGGACATCTCATCTCATTTTTCACTTGCTTCCGTGGGTTTGGGTGATCCTGTTTGACCTCTCATCTGCTCGTTGCCTTGTCACCATGACCTCTAATCATTTGATGTCAAATACTGCCAAATCCACTGTCGTGCCGCCGATATGTTCAAGAGAAGTTGACCTCTGCGAAATAATCAACCTCCCTCTGATAAATCATATCATCCTGGTTCACAAAAACATTATCCTCCTCTGTCTCGTGTCGATGATGTGGGAAACACTATGGCCCACCTTCGATCAAGGTCACTTCATGTCGACTTTAGCTCATTATCTGGGAAGTTGATCTAGAGACTCCCTTCTGGTGCCTTGGAGCTTGCATGCCTCAATGGCAGGTTCTTCACATTCGACGTGAGGTTTTCATCATTGGCCTCCGATCGAATGATTCTACGAGTGTTCGACACCGGCTCACTGATTCGCATGCCGTAGATTGTACCTATAGTACCTTGAGGACCATTTTCATTATTGGTGGTACCTCTCGCATCTGTTAACAGTTTTCATTATTGGTTGGTAATCAGACGATGTTCCTGCATGTTCGACTTCGACTCCTATATTCGCATTCTTGAACTTGTACTTTTTTCGGATCGAGATGGAGCGCAAGACCCTGGATTTTGTATGTTAGGATCCAGGCTGTGATTTTGTGGATTATTATGATTATTACACGACTCATTCACTGGATGGCTGCGACCATGCCTGAGTCTCTTTATCGATCCTCACTGGATGGTTGCGTCCATAACTTGGATCTAGATTCTTATGTACTCTGCTATGGATGGCTGCGCCCATACCACATATATCATTTACTTGAGATATCAATTGTACTTCTCCAGGCAGGTTTTCCGGCGGCAGTGTTTTCGGTTGGACATGTTCTTGTAAAGCATTTTACCCCTCTCTCTCTCTCAGGCCTCATGCTTTAGGGGGCATCTGTTACACAACAATTTGTCACCATCCCTGTTACCCTTCTCCCGCATCTTGGAGGACTCATTCCGGGACCTATGAGAAGTGACATGACCTGCAAACACTTGCATTATATTCCCCTGAACATGAACTTCATTTTCCCTGAAGACATCTCCTGCTAAAAACCCATAAAAAGAGCCCTTTTCCATTGGCGCGGTTCCACAGTGCAACACTCGCGCCAATGGGGGAAATCCTCCAAAGAGGGCGCGCCAGTTGGCGCTCTGTCACAAAGTCTCACTCGCGCCAACCATAATCAGTGGTGTTTTTTAACAAATAAATAGCGAAAGATTCATCCTAACAAACTCCTGGACTGAATCTATCTTGAGTTGGGTGGTTTGGCTTCGGATCTCCATAGAGGGGAAGTGGTTTGCCACCTCTCATGGAAGCTTCTTTAGTGATAAAGCCAATCCCATGAATATTCTGGATGATCCCAACTCCCCTTGTTCCATCTATAAAAGCTTGTCCATTTTCCTTGGCAAGAGTTCCAGAGATTTAGAATTGTCAAGTTTCCAATAGCTTCATTATGCAAGAGCCTTCTTCATTCCCATAAGGCCAAATCTAAGTAAGGAGATTCTTGTCCAATAACCAAGGAGAGAGAGGCTTGTTCCTACTCCCAACAAGCTTTGCAAGACATGTGCTGCTGATTACCCAGCCAAAGGAGGATCTAACGTCAGAACTATGGTTGTATTCTTCTTTGATTATTATGAGTAAACGACTATTGTTATGGTTCCACTCTTATTGTTCTTTGTAATGATGATGAGTTATATCCTTTTGGACTGATATATGGTTGCATATGCTGGATTTTATGTTTGTGTTTGTGTCGTTTCTTGTATGTGTATGTGTCCATTCAAGAAGATTGTGGGGATCGTGATCTACCAGAGCAAAGGAACGGGAGTGTCACCTCTTCTACAAGCACTAGCGTTGGAATCCAGGTAGGCCCTCATCATTGGTCTTTAATTTTCAATTAGGAACTTGCGTGGTAGCGTTGTATGATTGTTGCTAGACCCGGTCTGGGCTAGTAGGGATCACCTCTGTCCACAGAGGGGATTTACCTCCCCAACAGTATTTATACAAAAAGAGAGTAACAAAATATCTTGTAGATAAGATATGAAGCAATAATTTCCTTCACATACTCTGAAAAGGGAATAAATGCAGAAATAAATGTAGGAGTAATTGTGGCTGTGCTGGATGCTTTAACTGACAAGATATTTTTGACTTTTCAACTTAGGAATTCGGCTGGTAGTTGTGTATTTAACTTGCATTCCTGCATTGTTGTCCTGATCCTTTCACCTGTTCTTGATTTAGCTTTAATGTGTCCTGATCCTCGCTTGAGCTCCTTCCTCTATATCTGCCACGTGTCTTGCTATCTGACCAAGTGTAAATAGACAGAAAGATCCACATTACCTAGGTAAAATTTCCAGCATACTCTGCAACCACTGGTCTGTAGGCAACTGATGTCTTTGTATTTTCACAAGTGTTTCATCAGCCTCAGTATACCTGTAAAAGTTAGGCTTAACTTCAAAAAGATGATTTATTTCATGTTGTATATAAAACAAATTTTCCAATTTGTCATATAGACTTTGTCTGGAAGGAGGTCCTATGTCTTCTAAAGTGCTAGATGATGCTGTGATCTAATTTGTAACATACATGTTTATCCTGTGATCATACTGTTGATGTGATAACAGTTTTTGATTGCTGGTTAGCAAACTAGGTAGACCCTTCTGCTAAAAGATTGTGAACTTCTATGTGAAGGCATTAATATCCATCTGCATCTCTTGGCACTTCCTTTCCAAAGTTTGTACAAAATTTCTCATTGTTAGCACCTTCTTCATTGTCAAAATGGTGCCTGTCCTGTCCGAGATCTCTAAATCTGCTAGCTGTTCTTTAGTATGAGTATTCAAAAAATGGATGAGCCTATTGGCCTGCTCAGGCATATTTCCCAATGATGCCCTGGCCCTTTGAATTTGCTCTTGGGCCCTTTCTATCAATTCAATTTGTTCATGGATTGTTTGAATTGATACCCATTGGTCAGTAATAGACTGGCCAATATTGGTCCACAAGATCGTTTTGATGTCTGCTAGAGGTTTACGTAAGATGAGATCCTTTTCCAATGATTTCACCTTGTTCTCCAGGGCCTTTACTTCTCTGGTTTTTTCTGGCACTGTTATTTTTGACTTGTCATAGCTCACCTCTAGTTTGGCTAGTTTTTCCTTTGCCTCTTTGAGCTCTGACATTTGAGCTTCCAGCTCTTTTACTGCTTTCATTAATTCATCCATGCCCATGCTAGTATCTGGCCCTGTTGTTGCTGCTGAAGCTGAGGTACCCGCTATTGATGCTGGGATGGTAGGTGGGACTGTTGTTGTACCTATGGGGGGGAGCAGTGGCACCTGTTGGAGCTGTTTCAGGTGGCTGGGAGGTCAACTCTCCCTGCTTCTCTTTAATTTCCTTCTCCAATGCTTGCTCTGTTTCTACCAATCTCTCATTCATCCTCATTAGCAGACTTACCATGTCCTCTTCCTCTTTTTGCTGTGCAACTTCTGAAGTTTGTGGATGCACTGTAATTGGCAACTTTAATTGCATTTTGAGGGCTGAAATGTCCTCCTCCTTCTTCTTGATTAGTGCTTTGATTCCCTTTGCATCCTTAGGATTATGCCCAAGCTCAATGATGATTTCTTCTAAGGACCTAATCATGTTGTCCTTAGTTAAAGAGGAAGCCTTTTCTAATTCTAATTGGGTAGAGGTATTGTGCAATGAATTTTGCAGTTTGTGGGCAAGCAATGCCTTATCTGCCAAGGTGGCATACACCATCTCCCCAGTTTGCTTATGTAATTCAATCTGGTCAATTGGGTGAATATCTTTAGAGAAAACTTCCAGATTTGTTCTTATATAATCAACAACTGACTGGGGTTGTTGTGTCTTGGGCTTGAAATGGCTAAGGATCATTTTCTTTTCTTAAATATCATAAGAAGCCATTAGCCTTTGTTGATTGGTAGGTGTTGTCCTCATCAGATGATTATAAAGTTGCATCCTCACTGGATCATTTCTAGCTTTTATATCGGTGAAAGTTGTCTTGATCTCTGAGCTTTGATTGGTTTGAGGCCTAGTGGATGACACTTCCACGCTATGTTGCCTCTCTAGCTCTTACTGGAATGAGCTAGCTGAGGTGCTAGGTAATGGAGATGTTTGCTGCTCATTCCTTTCCTGATATCTCATGGTGCTTGTGGTATCTTCCACAAATTCCTCATAATAGGGATTCAACCTCTGCCTCTTATCTCCTGGTTGTTTTGATGGTCCACTAGCAGGGGCATCCTCTTCTCTGTCTCTCCTTCTGCTCTTTTCCTCCTTTTGAGGAGTCTGTAGCACAGGGGATTCTGATGCCTTAGTTTGAGCTAGGGGAGCTTGGCCTTCTCCCTATTCTTTTGTTGTGGTGGGCTGATCAGCCATGGTCTGCTGTTCTGTATCCATTACTTCCTTGCCCTTTGCTGCTGAATTGGCCTTTCGTGATGCTTGCTGTGAGCTCTCAGCAAAAGATGTATCACCTCCAATGTATTGGGGCAGCTTGAAGGGTACCTGTCCAAAAGAGTCCAGGTCAAGTGTTTTTTCAAGCTCTTTCATTTCCTTTTCCAATTTCTCTTCTCCAGTTATCTATTCAAACAATGTGCCCTCTAGCCACTCTTGTTGATTATCATATTGCTCGATTTCAAGGATTGGACAATGAACATATGTTGGCAGCTTATTTTTGACTTTCCTATAACTTATGAAATGATTGGGGTCATATGGTGTCCAATAGAAACTCTGTTTTAGTTTGAGTCTTTGTCCTAGAATCTCATCAGCCTCTAGCCAAGCTTCCCTCTGATTGAAGGTGAAAGGGCCCAGTTGATTTCTTATTTTATGTTGTGCCTTTTTCTTGGCCTCACAGAAATGAATTACATCTGCTTGGATGAATTGTCTAAAGTATTCCAGGGAAAACAATCGCATTGGCACATATTTTGGCAATTTATAGGGGCACAACTCATAGCCATATATCCGGATCACAATGTGATTCTGGTAAAAGTACCAGTCACCTATTCTATATCTCTTGGAGAGCTGTAGAATTCTCTGCATTTCACCAGAAAGTCTATATGGGGGACTAGTTATCAGTAAAGAGGATGTTGGATATATGAATAGATCAATAAATTCACAATAAGTATAAGGAGAATAGTAAACATGGTGGAAGACAGGGGTCCAGAAGATTACAGACCTTGGCTCTCCCTTGACATCAAATTTTCTGAGGGGAACTTGAAAGCTATCTGACTGATAGTAGAGCAACACATGATATATGTATGATGTGTATTTAAACACTCTTTCTCTGTCCATGCTCATGAATTTCTCATGGATCTTATCAGCTATGAAGGTGGCATAGTAATACCTGACAACAGGGGGCTGTCCTGGAGAAAAGATGGATAAGAGGACCAATGTGGCTTCATCTACATACTCACTGGTTTTGAATCCCACGATGTCGGCTATCATGTCAATAATAAACTTCCCTGCTTCATTAAACCAAGTGTCCAGGTATGGAGGAGGTTCCTGAGGTTGAAAATTGGGTTTCATAAATATTTTGCCAATTCTGGTTATCTCTGCACTTGGCAATTTAGCACCTTGGTCAAGCAGAAATCCCAAGGAAAGAGGAGTCAATGGCCCAATTGGTTTGAAATGCAGCATCTCATTTATTGATTCTGGGGTGATATAGAATAGAACTATCCAAGAAGGAGACATCACTGCCCTTTGAGTGGGCTCATAATTGGCATGGCATTGGTGGATGAGGTCAGGAAAAACATTTACACAAGGAAGGTAGTACATGGGCATATTGGACTCCCAAATCCCAAAGATGTCAGCTTTGTTTCTATGGTTGTTCTTGATCTCACAGAAGGCCTGGAGATGAGATTTGACACCCATTTTGTCATTAATCTGGAAATCCTTGTCAGCTAGGGGTAACCATTCCAGTTCTTTATGTGGGGCATTGAGAGGGGCCACATTGAGGGCTACTGGAGTAGGGGCTTCCATCTTTATAAGGTCTCTGGTGTTTTTAATTGAAATGTGGGTCTTTACAGCAGCAATGGGAAAAATAGAGGCCCTGGGGCTTTTTCCAGAGGATTTTCAAATTGGAGTGCTTTGTTTTGACTCTGGTGGGCAGAATTTGATGCAAAGAATGAAGATTGGAGGGTTTGTTCTGCAAGGAATGAGTAGCAATGGTTTCAGGGCCTTTCCTTTGGCAATTACTGACCAAACAGACCTGGAGCTAGGCTTAAATGGGAGAGATTTGCTGAGTGGGGTGGAGTTGGTAGCTTTTATAGTAAAATGTGGGCAAAATAGTAGTTTTAGTGGGCAATTTTGCAGAGGGAAGTCAATCAGGGATCTTGGGAGCAAGACTCAGGTGAGTACCTGTTTTTCTCAGCTTGCTGGGCGAATTGTACAGAGGGGTATGCAATGTGCAGGTTTTTTTTAATGAATAAGTGGTCCTGGTGTGTTTATGTGCAGGCAACAGGGAGGATTTTAACAAGTTTCTAGGTTGCCTAGACAATTTTCACAACGAAAATTTGAAATTCAGAGGGTTTTTTGCAGGATTATGGTAAATACCTGTTTTCACAATGCACTGGAGTTACTTGCTGGTTGGAAGACGATTTGCAGGGTGGGGCGTCGAGCTATGGTGGTCGAGGTGGCAGACTGAAGGTTTGCTGGTGAATTCGTCGTCGTATGCATGCAAAAGCTCAGTAAAATAACGCAATAATAATGGTAAAAAACAACCAATTTTACGGGTTTTTTAAACAAAAATCGGCTTTATGGGCTTTTTGGTGCTTTTTGTGATGATGTCATCATTACGTAGATTTTTTGTCGTGTAGAGGAGTACGGAAGGTGACGTGGTGGATGACTTGGCGTCGAGGTGGCAACAGTGACGCGGAGCTAACATGGATATGACGTCATCAGATCACATCAGCGGCAGGGAGTGAGAGAGGTAAGTGGTATTATCGCACTGCTTTTGGGGTAGCAGTGGTATTGAGCGGGGGGGTCGCGATACATGCGGGTGAGCGACGTGTGTCCTCTGTACGACGGCAAAACCACCATTTTCCCAGAACATAACGTTCGAGCGCTGGGGGCATCGCAATACAGTTCTGCACCATTGGATCTGGAGCCCCGATCCAATGCTCTACAGTGAATGGCAAGCTGCGGGGGTGCGGCACGGGGACCCACCTTAATATTTTGGCGCTGTATAATGTTTTTGTGGGGTTTCTAGTGTATTTCCGCTCTGGACTATGGACGGCTATTTATTCATATAACCAAAGGTTAAATGAAACCCAAGGTTTTTATGCGCACTAAGGGTTATTATAAGGGTCCAGGTGAACTTTATAATTCCTGACAATATTTATTATATGGCTATATTGCCAAGGGTCGGGATATTTGTTTTTTGGGGATTTTTTTATGTATTTTATACAATAGGGGGAGGGAAAAAGTTATATAGGAGTTATATAGTAGAGTTAGGGGGTTAATATGAATATGTAGAATGGATATGTAGGGACAAAAGCTAAGTTTATAGATTGAAAACTTAGGCATAGGGGAATGAAAGGATACCAAGTCATGAAGTTTTTAGGAAACTTGCCAACATGGAATAGAAACTTTTTACACAAGAAATGGGGCTTGTTTTTCCTAGGTGAAAACACAGTTTCACTTAGTTTTTTCCATGAAATGAAGTGGACTAAAGGCAATGAGCAGATCTCATTGTCCTTGGGCGGAATGTTAGTAAGTGTTTCTTGGAAAAATGGGGAGGGAAATTAGTCATGCTCCATTTGTTTTATAACCACCTTGCCATGGTGCCTTATGATTTTTATGAGATGAAAACTTGTTCCAAAGGAGCAAATTGCTCATAAACCTGCTTCTATACCATCAAAACTGCCTACCCAACCTAGTATACCTAACATGTTTTCTTCGTTTTCATTGGTTGCATTTGAACTAGCAAACCCTAATTCTTCTCTTTTCTTTTAGCTGCCCTCCTATCTAAGTCTACCCTTATCTCTTCCAGGGCTCAGATTAAGCTGTTGAGACCCTTTGCTTCTCTACCTAACTACTTGTCTACCAAGCTTGAGCTGTTTGTACAGACCTTTATTCTCTATTCTAAGACGAGTAAATTCAAACATGATCTAGCCAGGATTAGACTATCTGGCTATTCATCAACTGTGGCAAGAGTCAACCACCTGTTCATAGTGAAATTCTTCAAAATATGGAACCTTTGCAACATGGAAAGGATGAACATATTTGGCACTTCTCCAGTCAATCATGAAAAATGAAACCTATTGGTATAGGAAGCTAATAGTGGCTCCACTTGGGGATGGTTTTTCCTAGTGGAAAGTCAAGAACAACAGGTCGGATGGCCTTATGTTCAGTTCTTGCTGTATTCTGAAATTTCTCCTTTGTTGTTTACAAGATGGTTCCTCTTCAATGTATGTATTTCTTATGAACTCATTCCAATACTTGCAGCTCTGTTTTGGGCAGTCTGTTTGATTATTTCTCATCATTTTCACAGCTCCCAAGCCTGCTTCTTTAGCTTCTTCTGATAGGCTTAAAATGCAATACCCAAAGGTGGCACAATTCCTTGCCTTTTCCTCAAAATTTGCTGTAACCTATTCCCTATCCTATTGCTGTAACAAACTGCAAAAAGTAAACACTACTATGTACAAATTAAAGTGCTGGTATTTTTAACAAAGTGGATCAAAATAATGCTTCAGCCTTCTACCATTGACTGGTCGATCATCTGCCTCTGTACCATCCGGGCTTTTCAAAAAGTAGGTGTTATTTCCTTGTACAATCTGAATGATAAATGGTCATCTCCATAAGAAATCAAATTTTCCATGTTTTCCCCTATCTTCTCTTCTGGAATCCCACTTTAAAACTTTATCCCCAATGAAGAAATCCTCTGCTTTGGTTCTTTTATCAAATATATTTTTAAGCTTTTCTTGTAGAACTTGAGCTCTGTGATAGACCTCCTCTCGTGTCTGCTGCAAGTGAATAGTTTGATTGATCCTTCTCTGAATATCATTAGGTTCTGCATGTATCTCTTGTGGCAACTTTATCACAGGGATTCCCAAAGAAGAAGGGAATACTGCCTCCATTCCATAAACCAGTTGATAGGGACTAGTCCCAATAGATCTCTTAGTGGTCAATTTGTCTGCCCATAGTGCATTTACAAGCTTTTTATGCCAATTTCTCTTGTTCTCCTCCAAGACTTTCTTAATGATGTTGATCAAGCTCTTGTTGGAGGATTCAGCTAGGCCATTACCTTGAGGGTAATAGGCTATAGAATGGCCTAAGGTAATGTGGTATTTATGACAGAAATTAATCATTCTCTTAGACTTAAAGGCAACAGCATTGTCTGTAATAATTTTCTCCGGGCAGCCAAACATAGCCAAGATGTTGGTCTCAAGGAATTGCATGATTACTAAGTCATTGGCTTGCCTAGAAGGAATGGCTTCTATCCACTTGGTAAAATAGTCAGTAGCAGTCAAAATCCATTTGTGCTGGCCAGAGGATGAAGGGTGGATTTCCCCAATAAAGTCTAGACCCCATTGTTGAAATGGTTTTTCAGTGGAAATGGGCTTGAGGGGCAGAGGCAACAATTTTTTCTTGCCTTCAAAAATTTGGCATTTGTGGCAAGAAGTTACATATTTTTTCAGATCAGCAAATAGGGTGGGCCAATAAAACCCAGCCCTTAGGATTTTATCAGCAGTTGATTTCCAATATAAATGTCCACCACAATCCCCTACATGAAATTCTTTAAGTACTTTGTCAGTTTCTTCTTTGATTAGAAAATTTAATAAAAAACCTTCATGGTTTTTCCAAAATAGAGCATGATCTAAAATACAGAACTTGGAAGCTTTCATTTTCAAAAATCTTTTCTTAGTTCTGGATAATCCTGGAGGAGCTTGCAGGTTTAATAATACAAAAGATATTTCAGCATACCAAGGTGATTGTAAAAAGGCTTGATTGATCTGTGGAGTCGCCATCTCCTGCTCATTATCCAGTTGATTTATGTCAAGGGCTTGAAAGTTAGTTTTAGTCATGAGTTTAGCTAGTCCTTGTCCTTTTATCAGTTTTGTTGGTTTAATTTAAATGTCATATTCTAGTATGGTAGCTATCCATTTGCCCCTTTTTCCTTCAATGCCTTCTTGGGTCAGGATGTCTTTAACAACAGTGTTGGGTACATAAGAAATCACATGAGAGTACAAAATGTAAACTCTAAAGTCCTTGAGGGCCTTTACAAGTGCATATGCTTGTTTCTCCATGATTTGATATTTGAGTGGAGCATCTCTAAGGGCTTTGCTGAAGAAGGCTATGGGTTTTTCACATCCCTGGTCATTTTTTTGGAGAAAAACAACAACAATTGTATGTTCTGATGCAAATGAGAATACGATAAAGTCATTGTCAAAATTTGGGCTTGTGAGGACTAGTGTTTGAGTCAAAGCTTTTTTGATTTCTTCAAAGGCTTACTTAGCTTCTATTGTCCACTTCACCTTGGAGTCTTTTTTCAGCATGTTGTTCAACAACCTTATTAGCTCAGCCAGATTTGGTATGAATCTTCTTAGAAAATTGATCTTCCCTAAGAAGGCTTGCAGTTCTTTAATGTTTCTAGGGTGAGGGACTTGCAAGATAGCTTGTATTTTGTCCGGATCAATTCTAATGTCTTGTTTAGAGATGATATGGCCCAATAATTTTCCTTCTTCTAGGCCAAACAATGATTTCTTTGGATTTAGGGATATACCATATTTTCTTCAAATTAAGAATACTTGCCTGAGATGATCTAGGTGTTCTTGATCTGATTTGGAGAAAGTTGTAAGGTCATCTAGGTAAATGACTAAAAAGTCATGGATTTCTTTAGCAAAAGAAATATCCATGGCTCTTTGAAAAGTTGCTCCTGCATTCTTGAGTCCAAAAGGCATTTTCACATATTTAAATGTCCCCTAAGGGGTTGTGAAAGCAGTTTTATCTTGGTCATCTGGGTGCATTAGGATTTGATTCAAACCTGAGAATCCATCTAACAGTGATATCCTTGAAGCACCCACTACCCTTTGCAGAATGTGATCCATTTTGGGTAAAGGGTGATTATCTTTTAAAGAGACTTTGTTCAAATTTCTCAAATCAACACACAACCTAATCTCCCCTGTCTTCTTTCTAGTGGGTACTAAATTTGAAACCCATTCTGAGAATCTAATTGAAGCTATAATTCCAGCTTCGTACATTCTCTTAACTTCTTTCTCAATCAAAGGGAGCAGCACAGGGTTGACCCTCCTAAGTTTATGTTTGAAAGGTTATTGGTTTTCTTTGAGAGGTATGGTGTGTTGGATGACTACAGTATCATAAGACTTTAGGTCCTCATAACTCCATGCAAAGACATCTTGAAGTTCTTTGAATAGTTCCATATACTTGAGTTTTTGGTTAGGAGGCAGAGCTTTGGACAATTTTATCATTTTGGGATTTTCTGCAGTTCCTAAATTACAGTCCTCAATTTCTGCATTTAATGGCTGCATTTTAGGTTTCCTAGAGATGTCATTTGCGTCGAAAATGTCCTCTAAATGAGTGAGGCCTGTAGGTAGGAAATTATCCTTCAACTCAATGACTTCACATTCTGCTGTAATTGCATCCTCACCCTCTTTTTCATGAAGTTCCTGTCTATCTGTTTTGGTAAACTTAGTGGGATGTAGAATTTGGTTTGTTGTTTCAGCAGAGATATGTGTTTCAACTTTGTCTATTTGATTGCTTTCATCTATTGTGTTGGAATCCATCTTTGTGCCTGAGAACTCTTCTTTCAAAGTCAGGAAATTGTTGATTTGTGTGTCATTTTCAAACTCCTGCCAGTTTTTGACATTATCTGGTACAACAGGTCTATGTTTGATTTCGGCAGTGAATCGGTGATTGGGCTTAAATGGAAATTTGCAAGTGCTTGCAAAGGTTGCTAGACTATGAGCATGCAGATTTTGATTCCTTGGAATCTTGGTCAATTGGGATTCAAGAAAGGTGTTGAGAATTTCCATTGTAGCAGCTCTATATGACCTTAGCCTAAGATCATTTGTAATGAAGTTACCCTTTATTTGTTGAATGATGAGGTCAGAATCTCCCAAAATTGATATTCGAGCTGCACCTGAGCTTTTGATCACTTTGAGCCCTAAGACAAGGGCTTCATATTCGGCCATGTTGTTAGTGCACCTGAAATTCAATCTAAATGCATGTCCCCCAGCGTGGTCATCCTTTATATTGTGTATCCAAACCCCTGCCCCTGCTCCTAGCTTATTAACAGATCCATCAAACTCTAGATACCATCGGTTTTCTTGATTTGAACTGGTATTAGGAGATTTTTCAATTTGCTCAGCAGGCATGGTTGGATTTTTAGTCTTATGGGATTCCTCATGTGTGACTGTCAATTTGTTGTTTTCCAAGACTTCTTGAATCTGAATTGTGGATTCTTTGTCTAGGAATTCATCCTGACTTAAAGCCACAATTTTAACATCAATTTGGATTTGAATCTCAGTGTTGTATAAGATAAAAGAGTCCATGTCTAAATGCATAGAATAAATGGGAAAGTTTTGGAGTTTTTCTTGACTACTTACTAGATACTTCATCAAAGTTTCTCGGTATAGCCTTTTAGGCTGGCCGAAGACTGAGATAGTGGCATAAGACATGTCTAGTTGCAAAGATCCTTGTAGCTTGGCACCCCAGGATCTAGATAACAACATTCCATACTTGGGTGGAATATCAGCTACCACCACATCCATAAGAATTGTCTTGGCTAGATATTGGACTAATGACACACACAGATCCTTGATTAAGCCTAAACACCTGACCTGACTGGAATCAAAGGAAAATAGGTCCTTGTATGGCCTTGTAATATCTAGGTCCAACTTTTCCATAACAGATTTAGGCATCAGATTATGGGAGGCCCCTGAATCAAACATTGCATTGTGAAGCACCTTGTCATGAATGTTTAAACTTACATAGAAGGAGGGACCCCTCCATCTATTTTTTTACCATTTGCTTCAAGGCCAAATATAAGTTCTGGTTGATCATCAAGGATATTCACTGAATCCTTGTTTTCTGAAATTTGTAATGATCTGCTGATTTGTTCTCTAAAAACTTCATGCCTAGCCAATTCAGATAATGGGATGGATACTTTTAACTTACTTATTTCAGCCTCCATATTAAAGGGTTTTTCTGTTTGTATTTTGACATTTTGGGCAGCAAGGTTGTGTTTTTCAACTAGGTTTTCAACAACTGCCTCTTTTACTGGAACGTTATGATGAACTGGAGTTACTTGCTCACCATCTTCCAAAGGTTCCTCTACAATTTCTCTGAGTGGAGAAATAGATGTAGGGTGTTGTTTTGATTTATATTTGTCTAAAACATCTTCAACTGTTGGAATATTTGGATTGGAAGTTGATTTAGGGATGTTTGGTATATGAGAGTCCTTGAGTTTAGTTTTGGTAGGTTGCTTGATTGTCTTTTACTTGGGATCATCATGGATGTCTATTCTCCTACTTCTCAAGTTGTACTACTTGTGGACTTCATACACAGTTGTTTCATAACCTTGCTTAAAATCAAAGGATTCCCCTGATTTCATTTGAGACTGACTAAGAGTATGAACTTATTGATCTTCTTGAGTTAGGAAAATTGGTTGGCCACTATTGAGACCCATTAGGTTAATGTGGGGGTCCTTTGTTGGTTCACTAGATGTGGAGGCTTTTGCATAGTTTTCTTGGAAGGGGGGCCTTATATTTTGGTCTGGACCAACTTTTCCTACATTGGGGTTTTGATTTTTTCTAAAGTTTGGATTTCTTGTATTGCTGTTTGGTTGGCTTTCCCATGAAGATTTCCTCTCAATAGTTTCCACTCTATCTCCCAGTCTGTCCATGCCTTTAATGATTGCATCAAGTTTTTGTTCAAAGCCAGAGGGTTCTTCTTTGAAAGTTGTTCTTCTTTCATATCTAGCTCGATTTCGTTTAGAAATCAGATTGGCTTCAACGCTCACAGCTATGCTTTGCATATCTTCAAGGCTAGGAGGAGCTCTCTCCCTGAGCTGGTAAGCCATGTTTGAGTCAAATCCATCAGGGAATTTGATCAATGCTAAGTCTGGTGGTGGTCTAAGATTTATTGGAATAGCAAGGTAGGTATTGTTGAATCTGGCACAATAATCTTGGACACTTTCCTGTGGGCCTCTCTTCAAGTTCTCATATTCTGTTAAGATGTGTAGAGGGTCTTTTTTCTTTTCCAACTTGTTTAGGAAAGTCTGATAAAGGTCATTTGGATTAGCTATTGTGTTTGTAGGGAGTGACCTAAACCAGGTCCTTACATCACCAGTTAAGCTCTGGACAAAAATTTTCATCCTGACATCATCATCATCAATCTCATAGTTTTCAAAATAGTCTGTCATCTTCTTGGTATGTTGTTGAGCAGTGTAAGTGCCAGTACCATCAAAATAGGTAATTTTTCCCTGATAATCCTGTGGCAT
The DNA here is from genome assembly GCA_000404065.3 of Pinus taeda. Lineage (NCBI taxonomy): Eukaryota > Viridiplantae > Streptophyta > Pinopsida > Pinales > Pinaceae > Pinus > Pinus taeda. Next base: position 86,001 of record APFE031122571.1, read on the forward strand.
AGCCCCTGGATTGGCAGGCAACTGTAGGGGAGCATATCTATTTGCCATATTAGCAGGGAAAAGTGGGACAACTGGAAGCACAGGGATAGGTGTTGTGGATGGAGGGGTGGAAAAGAGATTTTGGAGTGATAAAGGTGAACTGGAAGAAGCTACAACAATAGGAAGAAGGGCTTGAGATTTTGCTGTAGTAGGTTTAGTTTGAATATGTTTCTGCTGGGGTGTTTCAAGATTTGAATCAGCAGAACTTTCTTGATTTTCTGGTTTCCTAAGGCTCTTAGGAATCAAATTTGGATTGTCAATAATAGCTGGAGGATTTGGGTCTGGGTTTGACCTTGTGTACCGAGTTTTCTTCTTTGGAGCCAGCTTCTAAAGTATGTTTTGGGTATTTTCTGGGAATATTTGGAGGATACAAGTTTTGACAATATTTGAAGGAAGCTCCTGAAATGTAGGAGGAGTTGGGCTTTCCTTCAGGTAGGTTTGAAACAACGATGGCCAAACAAATCTTTGAGACAACTATTTTAAATCTAAAGCTAAACTGGAGTTGGACTGAAGTAGCTTTTATTTACTCTTGTGATTGCATAGCAAAGACAATTTCAAAGGCTTCCTGGCTAACTTCAGGCTTCATCTGTGGCTTTAGAGATTAGACAATAGTAACAGACATTCATTCAGTCCCTAGTGGAGTCGCCAATGATGTTATCACTCAGGTTGTTCCCCAAAACTTGTGGGAAAAGGGAATACGGTGGAGGTAACCACTAACCAATCTTTTAGATGCAATTTCTAGCCAAACTGCATCCAGAGAGGGCTCTCTCTTTATAATTTAACTTTGTTTTTTGAATTATTTATGCTAGTTATGATGTGCATAGTTTTGTTTTAAGTTTGTTTGGATGGCAATTTTAAACAGAGCTGAGAAGCAAGTCTGAAAGAGTTTATTCCATTGGGCAATGGAGTCTATGAAGATGGACAGCTGAGGGTGTTTCTATGATAAAGGGCAATACTACAAAGCAAGATAATCAGTTTTGGAACAATATTAAAATCTAGAAATTGATGGAATGTAAGCCAGTAATTTAAGGGCAGTCAAGAATCCTTCATCTTGATGGCAAAGGGAAAGTGCATGAATATTATCAAGGAGCAGTAAATAATTCCTTGGCAATCTTCAAAGTG
>APFE031122574.1:0-34121 GCA_000404065.3 Pinus taeda
GTTGACACGCAGAAGGTAAGTTGTTCCACGAGGGCAGCCAACAGGATAAGTGATGCTGCCAATGCACAATACGGTGAAGGGGGTACGCAGGAAGCAGCCAGGGTGAGCACGTAGGAGATACACAGTCCCAGCAAATCCACGAGGGCTGCCAATTCGATAAACAATTCAAACCACAAGGGTGCAGCAACCAATGCGCCGCATGGAGAAGGGAGTAGGCAGGTGACACATATAACTGAAACACGTTGTCCCAACACCACAACGCAATCAAACGGAGATAAAAACGATATGCAGGTAGCACTCAAGGGGATAAGACATCGAAAAACTCCTCTGCGTATAGTGGAGCAACGTTTAAATACAAATACCAACATAGTGGAGCAACGTTTAAATACAAATACCAGCATAGTGGAGCAGCGTTTAAATACAAATACCACATAGTGGAGCAACGTTTAAATACAAATACCAGCATAGTGGAGCAGCGTTTAAATACAAATACCGTTTTAGTCAAAACCACACCGCGTAAGGACAATCCGGAAGGCATCAAGTTGCACATCAACAAGGAAGAGATAGACACAGCTGAGGAGGAAGCAGGTAGCTTGGGGAGCGCCCATCATCCCAAGTACACATCTAATACCAAATTAAATAAATTACTGGTTAATAAGCATAATATTAGTAATCAATCAGATAAATTAAACATAGAGAGCAGTTATGTTAACTCCATTCAAGATAGCATGGTAGATAGCAGGAATATAGAAAATAACCCTAGGAACAGTAACCTGAATAAAAAAGTGGTCAATATATCCTCTTATGAGCTGAAGAAAGAAGAGCTGGAGGTCCTTAACAAAGGTCTTAATTTCACTTTAGCCCCTAGTAAAATCCCCAATGAAGAAATCATTTGCAACCTAGAAGATGGAATCAAGACTCTTGAGGATGATGACAAAGAGCTCATCAAACAAGAGGTCGTTGTTATCCTAAGAAAAGCCAAGCCCCCCAAAAGAAACCTAAACCTTGACCAGCTTAAAGCCCTAAAAAGTCTTAGAAATAATAAAGACATAGTAATTCTAAAGGCTGACAAAGGAGGCGCCACAGTCATTATGGATTATGAAGATTACATTAACAAAATGAAAGACCACCTATATAACAGTGGTAGCTACAAGAGGCTAGAGAAAAACCCCATCTCCAAAATCACAAACCTCGTAAAGAGAGCCATTAAAGAAACGAACCTTGATGATAAAATAAAAAAGAGATTGACTCCTAACAGTGAAATCACCCCCCGAATCTATGAAGCCCCTAAAATTCATAAAAAAGATGTCCCCTTAAGACCCATAGTCAACACCATAGGGTCCCCCACGTATGAGTTAGCCAAGTACATTGCTAGCATTCTATCCCCGCTAGTGGGCAAGACTAGCTCTTACATCAAAGACTCCAATCAATTTGTTAATTACATTAAAAAAACCAAGCTAGACCCCGAGGATAAAATCGTTAGTTTTGACGTAGTCCAGCTCTTCAACAAAATTCCCCTAGATGAAGCTATTCAGGTAGTTAAGGAAGTAGCAGATCCCCAGACCGCAAAATTAGCCGAAATCTGTCTGCGCTCCACCTTCTTCTCCTTCTAGGGTGAAATATTTGAACAAACTTCAGGTGTTGCCATGGGATCTCCTCTCTCACCAATCATAGCAAACCTTTTCATGGAAAAATTTGAGAAGAAGGCGCTGGACTCTTATCCATTAAAACCCAAATCTTGGGTCAGGTTTGTAGATGACACCAGTGTCAATTGGCCTCATGGCGAGAATGAGCTAAGCAAGTTTCTGGACCATCTCAATAGCTTATCTGAAGACATCAAATTCACCATGGAAGTAGAAGAAAATAATTGTATTCCTTTCTTGGACATTCTCCTCATAAGAAGGAAGGATGGTTCCATACGTCACAAAGTTTTTAGAAAGAAAACCCATACAAATAACTACCTTCATGCCGATTCTCGTCACCACCCTGCCCAAAAAATGGGGGTGCTACAAACCCTCTTCACTAGAGCTTATAGAATCTCTGACATAAACCATACTGATGAAGAAATTTCATACCTTAAAAGAACTTTTGCCAACCTAGGGTACAACAATAAAAGCATATTCAAAGCCATTCAAAAAGCGAAATTTGGTAGTAATAAAAACAAGACAAAAGACACCCCAACCTCTAATACCTATCTTCCTTACATCCAAGGAGTCACTGACAATATAGCAAAAATCCTCAATAAGAAAAATATAAAGACTGCATTCATACCTTTGTCTACCATTAAACAAAGAATGAAATCTGTTAAGGACAACCAAGATCAGCTTCAGCAAAAAGGAGTATATATCATCAATTGTTCTTGTGGTGATCAATACATAGGAGAAACTGGTAGATCCGTTAGGATTAGACTCAAAGAGCATAGTGCAGACATCCGCAAAGAAAGAATCGGATCCTCAGCCCTAGCCGAACATGTAGGTAAAACCAATCACCATATATGCCTGGAAGACACCAAAGTCATTGCCAATGTAGAACACCATTTCAAACGTAAGGTTAGAGAATCTATTGAAATCATTAAGCATCCAAAGAACCTTAACAGGGATGGTGGAATGGAAATTAGCAAAAATTGGAACCCCTTGCTAACCCCTGCAAATAATCCTAATAATGAGGTTAGAAATTCTTAACCAGCTATCATAACATATTTAGCTCTTTTGCTCTTTAGAGACCTAGGCTAAAAAGACATCAATGTTAATAATATTATTATTATAAGGTGAAATAGAAACAACAGTAAAAAGAATAATAACAGATATTTATATATATATATAATCAATAATAAAAAACAATAATAATATAAATACTAATGTAGGAAAAACATCCTAGATTAATAGAGTAATAAAAATAACATAAACAAACAATAATAATATTAATTCTAATGTAGGTAAAGCATCTGAGATTAATATAGTAATAGTAATAACATAAACAAACAATGAATATAATAAATAACAATAATAGTAGATAAGAATAATAAGATAAATAACACTAATAGTAGACTAGAATAAATAGTATAGATAAGAACAATAATAAATTTCATTGTTATTAATAAATGGTAATATAAATTAACATCAATTAATAAATACATTGATAATATAACTAATAACTAGTATTAATAATAAATAACTAGGAGTAAATAACAAATATAAACAACAATATTAATAAAAACAATTATAATAACATTAAGAATAACAAATAAATAAATAATAAATAAAAAACAGAAAACATTAGTAATAATAATTAAAATAACAATAAGAATAACATTAACATAAGTTGGGTTTCACTTCTTTGATGCATTTGGGCCATGATATTGGAGGAGGTAAGTTGAAGGAAAGCCTCTCCAAGTTGGATGCCATTGTTGAGTGGTCAACGCCCAAGATTGTCATTTTCATAAGAGGTTTGTTGGGAGCAATCCAATGTTGGAGGAGAGTTGTTGTTGACATTTCTTCTTTCGAAGCTCCTTGGCATGCATTGTCATGTGTGTGCAAAGTCTTCCAGTGGGGAGGCAAACAACAAGAGGCATGTGTTACTTCAAACCAAAAGATCAATTCAATTCTTTTTTATAAACAATAAAAAGCTAGAGACTCAAATAATAATAGAAATAATTAAATTAAAATAAACAGACAATGAGTCGGCCAATATGTCTTCTAATCTAGCTGTTTTCATATTTATACCTTCTCTTTTTCCTTCTTTTCTCCTCACAATTTGTCCTGATGATGAGTCTAGGTTCAGACTCGAAATGTCGACCATAAAATATGAGCACTGTGGAAAATCCGAACTCCTTTCAGAAATCACACCACAGTAATCTGCAATCCAAAAAAAAATTAAAAAAAATCATACTTTCAAGATGTACAATCGAGCTTGAGTCATGTAAACCAAGTAGTGAAATTTGTCATCCATTTGCATTATATTTTGTTATGTCGTCTTGGTAAGAAGGATGTTGCTTTTGATGGTGACATGGACAAAACCATGAGTTTCTATGAACGACTAAAAATGGTGTAGCAAACAGTGCGATATCAGCTTGAAAAGGGCAAAGACAAGTACAGGTATTATTTCAATCACAGGTTTCAAGTCGACATGCAAGTTGGTGTCCGTTTGCAAAAAGAGGCTTCAAGTTGTTGAACAAGGAGAGAATTTTCAGATTTCACATTCTGAATTCATTCCTATAGATTTTTTTAATCAGATCCAACAAGACACCATCCGTGACAGAAGAACAGGGTTCTCAAGGAATGTGAATGTTGATTTCCTTAGAGAGGAGCTCAAGGAAGCAAATCTGTCAAAAGCCAATTGGATCGAGCTTGGAAAGGTGAGGGGGCTATACCCTCATCTATTTGTCAAATGATAGTATCTTTTGGGGTCCAAAAGGCTTCTAGTGGGGAGGAATGATCAGGTGCTCAGTATTTAGCTCAAAATTCAAAGTTTTCAAATTGGCTCGAAACCTCTAAGCATAGAACATACCACAACTTAACATAGTATTAGAACTGAGGTGAAGACAAAGCCCAAGCAAGAGTAAGAGCAAGAGCAATCACTGAAGACTATTGGAAAAATTCTATAGACTCCATGGGTTCCTCATCACACTTCCTCGCCGAAGATAAGCTCCTTGAGAAGTCTGACTATCATGGATGGAAGATTTCTCTCGATCTGACATTGGAAGAGCAAGAAGTGTTGGACCATGTGAGAAGTAGAATCATTGAGCCTCCATCAAATGCACCAGTTTCTGGAAGGAACAAGTGAAACAAGGGAGAAGTCAAAGCAAAGAAGATCATCCGGGACTCTATCGACAAACGCCTAGTGGCCTACATTTCCGAGCTGAACACCTCCAAGGGAATCTACGATAGATTGGTAAGAAGAAATTGAAGTACATTAATCTAAGCATAGAACATACCATAACTTAACATAATATTAGAGCTGAGGTGAACACAAAGCCCAAGTAAGAGCAAGAACAAGAGAAATCACCGAAGACTGTTGGAAAAAGTATATAGACTCAATTGGTTCCTCATTACACTTCCCCGACGAAGATAAGCTCTGTGAGAAGTCTGACTATCATGTATGGAAGATGTCTCTCAATCTGACATTGGAAGAGAAGGAAGTGTTGGACCATGTGAGAGGCAGAATAATTGAGCCTCCATCAAATGCATCGGTTGCTGCAAGGAACAAGTGGACCAAGGGAGAAGTCAAAGCAAAGAAGATCATCCATGACTCTATCGACAAGCACCTGGTGGCCTACGTTTACGAGCTGAACGCCTCCAAGGGAATCTATGATAGACTGGTAAGCCTGTTTAAAGTTAGTGATGAAAATCAGGTTTTGTTCCTTAAGAATAAGTTGAAGGAAATTAAGAAGGGAAAATATGAGAATATTCAAGCCTACTTATTAAGGATCACTGAGATCAAGAATGATCTCCTATCGATTGGGGAAGTCATTCCTGACAAGGAACTGACCATCACAACTCTTGGAGGGCTCCCATCCAAATGGTATGTATTCAAAACCACTCTTCTCAATAATAATGTAATTCCAGGATTTGAGGAATTTATGGCGAGATGCATTCAAAAAGAGACAAGGATGGAAGAGCAGGAAATGCCTGCATTTAGAGGCAATCTCGCTGCTTTCTCCACTCATGCTAAAAGGAGAAATAATCCCATGTCAAAATCTAAGGGAAAGGCTGGACCGAAAGGTGGAAGGAAAGGAAGATGTTTCATTTGCAACAAAATTGGCCACTATGCAAGGAAGTGTCCTGATAGAAAGGACACATCTCATGATGATGATCAAAATCACTCCCAAGGCAATTACAACCACAATCAAAGGAATGGCAGGTTCAATGGAAAAGGAAAGAGGAATGTCGGAAATCAAGGAAGTGGTCAACCCTCCAGGAAAGCAAGGAACTCCAGGTATGAATCTAATGTTGTTAACAATAAGCAAGATGAATATTATTTGATATCATCCCTCTCCACTACCTCTCCTTCGGACTCGTTGGGCAATTGGCTTATTGATAGTGGTGCCTCAAGACACTTCACTGGTTACAAGGAATCTCTCTCTAATCTAATAGAGAAGGAGACCAACTTGGAGATTGTTCTTGGAGATAACTCCACCTATCTCGTAAAATGTGTAGGGAATGTTACTCTTGAATTAAATTAGGGTAACATAATTCATTTGCAAGAAGTCCTATATGTACCTGATCTCAAGAAGAACCTGGTGTCCATATTAGAAATGGAAGACAAAGGCTACAAGGTGGCCTTCATCGATGGCAAGGTATGTGTGTAAAAATAATTTTAAAGATGCTTTCACTCTTGGGTTTCAAGTTGACTCCTTATATCAAGTTGGAGGAAGTCCTTTGGGAGTCATGTCTTGCAACACAACTCTTCAGTCTGAACTATGGCACCAAAGGTTTGCCCACCTTCATTATAAGGCTCTACCTGATGTGAGACAAATGGTGACCCGGATGCCCGATTTTAAAGTAGAGCAAAAAGGTGTATGTTTAGGGTGTGCCGAAGGAAAAACTCAAAAGGGGACCAAGCCATAGCAAGACCTCCGACATTTTGAATTTGGTTCACTCCGACATATTTGGTATGATGCCTGTGAATTATTTGGAAGGATATTTATATTATCTCACTTGTATAGATGATTATTCTCGCAAGACTTGGATATGCTTCTTGAAAAAGAAGGATGAAGTGTTCTCTTGGTTCTGTCACTTCAAAGCCTTGATCGAGAATCAAACCGAGAAGAGGATCAAGATCTTAAGGACTGATAATGGGAATCAGTATGAATCCAATGAGTTCCATGACTTTTGCAAGGAAGTGGGCATTAAGAGGGAGACCACAACACCATACACTCCTGAGCAGAATGGTGTGGCGGAAAGGAAGAACCATACGATTTTGGAAGTTGTTTGTTCCATGCTCCATGATCAAAGGCTTCTGAAGTTTCTATGGGCCGAAGCTGTGAATACCGCCATATATGCTTAAAACCGATGCCCTCATCAAGTATTGGATTCCAAGACTCCCGAAGAGATGTTCACTGGTAAAAAACCTAATGTCTCTCATTTTAGAATTTTTGGAAGTCTCGTATATTTTCATGTGCCGAAAGAGAAAAGAAACAAATTGGGTGCATTTAGAAAGAAGGGAATATTCATGGGCTATAGCGAAACTTCTAAGGGCTATAGAATTTATGTGGATGGTCAAAGAGAAGTCAAGATAAGTCATGATATCACCTTTGACGAAGATATGGCTCTTAGTAAGGTTGACAATTTTCCTATTTTGAGAAAAGATAAAGAAGCTAACACTAGGAAGCCGGATGAGAAGGAAGATGAGACGATGTCCGATGTGGAAGAACCTATATATCCTATTGATCCCCCTCTGCAAGAGCCTTCCTCTTCTAGGAAGAGGCCCTCATGGCTTAGGGGGACACTTGATGATGCAGAAGGACATATTGCACCCAGAGGGACTTTCCGTGAAAGTAATAAGCCGACTAGGTATCAAGGATACTTGACCATTATGAGCGCCATTATTCAAAATGAGCCTTCATCGTTCGAAGAAGTCGTGAAGCATCAAGTGTGGAAGGATGCTATAAATAAGGAATACGAGTCCATCATGAAGAATGATGTTTGGGATATGGTCCCCAGACCCAAGACAAAACAGTTGTCACCTCGAAGTGACTTTATAAAATAAAGCATGGAGGTGATGGGAGTGCTGAAAAATATAAGGCTCGCTTTGTTGCTCGAGGCTTCTCTCAAAAGGAACGCGTAGACTAGGATGAGATATTTGCACCTATTTCCCAATACACCACCATCCGCTCGATCATAGCCCTTGTTGCTTCGCAAGGATGGAACCTACATCAGATGGATGTCAAGACGATGTTCTTGCATGGTTCGATCAAAGAGGAAGTCTATGTAGAACAACCCGAGGGGTTTGAGATTCATAATCGGGAATCTCACGTATGCAGGTTGAAGAAATCCCTCTATGGGCTAAAGAAAGCACCCTGAGATTGGTATGAGAGGATCGATAGCTACTTGATGAAGCTGGGATTCACTAGGAGTGAAGCCGATCCAAACCTTTACTTTAAGGTGCTTCTAAATTTGAGATGAAGGACCTAGGACTGAGGCACTATTTCCTAGGATTGGAGGTTTGGCAGAAGCCAGGAGAGATTTTCCTATCTCAAGGAAAATATGTGGTAAAGATATTGGAGAGATTTGGTATGGTGGAGTGCAAGCCCGTGACTACCCGATGGAGCTTAACTTCAAGAATTTATGTGATAGTGTTGCCGGACCTGCGTTGGGAAATGCTACTGAGTATCGTCAACTCATAGGAGCATTGATGTTCTTGGTGAACTCCTGTCCGAATATATGTTTTGCAGTCAGCACGTTAAGCCAATATATGGTTAAGCCTCATCACTCACATTGGATTGGTGCTAAGAATCTTTTGAGATATCTTCAGGGCACAATCACTCATGGGTTGAGATACACTGCTGTAGATGTGAGGCTACATGGATATATCGATGCTAACTGGCCAGACAGTGTGGAGGATCGCAAGAGCACTTATGGGTGTTGTTTCTCTTTGGATTCTACCTTGATATCCTGGATGAGCAGGAAGCAGAAGTCGGTGGCTTTGAGGCAGAGTACATTGCTGTGAGTATGGCCTCTTGTGAGGTTTTCTGGTTGAAGAAGCTCTTCAATGAGCTGTTTGGACATACATTGGATACTACCGTGATCCTTTGCGACAACCAGAGTGGGATTCGTTTATCCGAGAATCTTGTATTTCATGATCTCTCCATGCATATCGATATCAAGTACCACTTTATTTGGGATATGGTACAGCGAGGAGCAATAAGGCTCCATCATATTGGTACAGATGAGCAGGTCGCCGAAATTCTAACGAAGCCCCTGGGAAAGGTTAAATTCTTGACTTTCCAAGAACGATTAGGAGTCGTTGAGAGACCCTCTTATGAGGGTCCTGCATGAGGCATGCATTGAGCTCTAGGAGCTCCGGGGGGCTTGGGGTACTTCTTGGAGCAACAAGCGACCATAGGGCAACTCACCCTCCCCTAGTGGTGCGCTATGTATAGGGTGAAAGGTTCGGCCTTCCCCTGTGATACCACGTGGCGACTTACAGATAGGATGAGTGGTTCCCCTATGGAGGCATCCTACCCATGCAATCTAGGACTCATGGGAAGTATCTCTCATCTGGCCAATGAGCAGGGAAATGGGGTTAGGGACCATAGTAGTACTATCAATGGATGCATCGTTGTATCTACCGTACTCCCTATGCTAGGATGACCTCCATTGATCTAGAATCAATGAAACTGATATAGGATCAGTATGAAAGGTTTGAGACACTCTCTTCTAGAACTGGTCTGGGATCAGTAAGAGTGGTATAACACACTCTCTGGGACTGACTTCAAGTCAATGGAGGATGGTATGTTACATTCTCGATCATTTTCTTCTTCTTCATAGTTCAGGAGAGCATAGCATAGCCTAACAGTGCAGGGGCGTGCATTTGATGGTAGAGATAGTACCGGCAAACAAATGGATTAGCAAATGGAGTTCTCCCTAGTTGAGAGGGAGTATTAAAATTGGAAACTAGGGTCAAACTCCATTTGGGTCATATTATTTATGGAAGCTGATATTTTTCTTAGATTCCTCTCGTCGAAAGGTGTAGGATTGATCTAAGGATCATCCGATTCCGACATGTATTTATGGAGATATGAATTTATTCGTAAATACTTGACAATTTGTCAAGGTCGGTCAGCAAGATAAAGTGTGTGCCACACCCTCATCTTAACCTCAACGATTCATATAAAAGGAAGATACATTGTGGCATTATTTCACATCATCACAACACACATCTTCTCTCACCATTTCTTATTGGGCCAGCGTAGGAGTAGTCTCTCTCACATGTGCAAGAAGGAGGACGAAATTTTTGTCCAGGGCAGCGTTCACTATTTCTAGGGCAGCATTGACTTTTCCTAGGTTGTGTTGACCAAGGTGCAGGGCCATTGGGAATGCGTTGACCAAGTGTTGACCTGTGCATTGTTGTTTGGGTGTTGCGTTGACCAATGTTGACCAAATGTTGACTAGCGTTGACTGGTTAGGGTTGACCGCAGGCTACTAATTTGTTGACTATTGTTTTGAGCATTGACCGAGGATTGTTTTGGGCTGCTAATGTTTGTTGTTGAAGACCGATTTCTTCAAGGTTGACTAGAGGTCAAATTGCAGCTGTTTGACTAGCTTTGACTTTGCTGGTTGTTGATATATTATTGTTGATATAAATTCACATATTTGTGATATTGTACTATCTCTCTCTCTCTGCTGAATTATTGAAGAATATAGAAGAATTGATCAAAGGGTTTCCCCACATTGGGGTTTGTCCATGGCTAGCCGCCACATCTAGTGTCTATTGTCTTGGCTTGTCTTCTGTCGATTTATTTATGTTCTATCAACATTTTACCATATGTTAATGTGATTGTTAAACTATGAATTGACATTGGGCTAATAAGAAGAAATTGAAATAAATTGCCCTAAGCATAGAACATACCATAACTTAACAGAAGGTGAAATTGCCCAGTGTCGTCCAAGTTGGAATTATTGGTTCATGGTGAATATTATGTGAATTGTATTTTTTAATATATATATATATATATCCGAACTATATAAATCTGCATATACATATATATTAATGATGCATTTTAAATGTGTTGTGGTTTGTCCAAAGTCTGAATGTATTCATGGTGGAAAAATGTATGAGGGACGGGGGGTTGGCGGGTTGAACCCGTGACCTCCCCCTCCCAAACTCTGTTGCTTAACCACTGAGCCAGCAGCGGGTCTTGTTAAACCGTAACCACAAACATATATTTAAGCCTACAGTATATGCGATGGCAGGGGCGGAGGGAGCCAGCCCCCTCTCCATACGACCGCGTTATAAAACCTTGGGCCAGCCCTAAACGGTTAAGCGCGATTAGCGCAACTAATCCAGGTTAGCCTTCATTAATCTGAATTATTATGTTGGCGAAAATTTTGGAGGCGCGCCGAATTCGACAGAACTGCCAACTTTGGCGGTGCTAACTGAAGTCTTCTCCAGTTTTAACAGAGTTTCCTAGGAAAACATTGAATGAAGCATATCTTGAACAATTTTCGACCAAATTGAGCTTAGAAAGAGGTTTTTTTGTCTAATTTGGACACTCTGAACACATTGGTGCAGGTATCATGAGCCATAGAGCTTTGTAAACAACATTTTTGTCACATTGAGCTAATACAGAGGCCCAAGCCATGGAAGCTGGACCAAGGAGATGTAGCCCAGGAGGGGTGAACTCCTTCATCAAAACATTGTGTTAATGTGTCTCTTTGATGGTTTGTTGCACTATACATGTTTGTTGTTCAATATTTGTTTCTGAAGCTATTTTGTTCATGAATGTCTTTTAAAACTTAAGGAAATTTACCTGATTGTATGCATAAACAGCTAAATAAAACCTCAGCACAAGAAGCAATAAGCAAGCACATTTTATAAATATGTAATTGGTATTAGCACAGCGAAACTAATCTTACAAAAATAGATCATCGAGACTAACCCCGATTCAGCAGGTTATTGTGCCAAGAATGAGGGTTGACCCCTACTTAAGTTGGAGGTTGGGGGTCGAGCTCGGAAATGAAAATGACAAGGGAAACTGGTGAATATGGCCAAATTCCAACCAGTCTTTGAGCCCAATTGCCACGTGGCCTGTCCACAATGGAGGTGCCTTTGGTCACCAGTTACGTGGTCAATTGGATGGTTGTCATGTGGAGGGTAAGGTGATACCATCATCTCAAAGAGCACGCTCAACCTATTGATATCATGAATAGTTGTATTTTTGTATTATAGCTTTCTTCTTAGACTCGTATATACCCTTCAGATTAAGGGGAAGAATGTTGGACACCTAATCTGTTAGGGGTTTTGGGTGTGGAATATGAAGAGTCATTAAAGTCCAAGAGACCAGTTGGTATATGAAAAATAAGGGTCACACACATTGTATAAGTGTATATCACTGTGAATAGTAGATGCATTCAATGTTTTATCTTTTCTCTTGTTTATCATTTGTGTTTTTTAACAAAAACAACAAATTGGAGGTTTGCGGCATTGCATATGAGTATAAAATCTTTCTATTTTTTTGGAATTAACAATAAAGAAGAATAGGAATATTTTTTCTTTTTAATGGGATTTTTTGAATCAATTGAGGGAAAATTAGTTGAGATAAAGAGAATGAAAATTCATACATGGATTTTTCCATATAAAGATTTGTATACAACCCATGATGATCACTTGCAAATTCTACTATTTGGAAAAATTGTCCACTTCTATTTCTACCTTTTAAAATTATCTCTTTCACATAAGTTTCCCCTTTAACTTTTGACACAACAAGGTAATATTGTTTTGTTTATCTCACTCTTACAAAATAAAATCTTACCCATTTTTTCATTTCATTTTTTAATGCAATGGTGAAGATTGAGATGTTTATTTTTTAAATTTTCACCACATGTTGTGTGTTAATGTTAAGCACACTAACATACACTATTGTAAACACACTAGATTAATAAAACTTAGCAAAAATGGAAGTGAAAACCAATACAATTTATATTTTGTGACGGTTGTAGTATATGTATTTTTGATATGCATTAAAATCTACTACATTGATTCATCTCGTATAACAAATGGATTGGTGCACCATTGTAAAATAGATGTGATATTTAAAAGATCTTCAAAATTATGTTTGAAGTTAGAATTTTACATAATTCTTAAACTTTATTTTAAGATCATAAAGTTGTACTAAGTATGATTTTGTCTCGAACATATATCAAAAAAGAAAAAAGAAAAAAAAAAAAAAGCGATAATATCAAATGTTTGGTGCTTTAAACATCTCAATCCATATAGTTCCATGTTCATCAAGTTCTCTCTTTTCATTTGCAGTAAGTTTAGATTTTATTATATTTGTATTATCTAATTGAATATATGATACCTTTGATCATGCATTTGAGCAAATATGAATTGAATTTCGTAGGATTTCTATTCAAGATCAAGTTTAGATGTGTAGGATATTCCATAATACAAAAGCATTATAGCATCTTATCTAGTGCAAGATATTTTAGGAAAACGTTGAATTAAAATGGAAAGTCACTTTACCTCACCAAGTATAGCATCCAATCTTCTAGCAACCAATCTTTGGCAAATGGTACTTCACCATGAAACAAATATATTTTATGACATACCACATTAGTGTGTTGTTATTAAAAATGTAAATGGTTGAAGGTGAGCCTTAGTCATATCACAATCTCCTATTATGTAAAGAACCAACTATCAAAAGTCGACAGTTTGTTACTTTCCATTGTAGTTATGGATCCAACAACAAATATAGAAAAGATACGTACAAAAACTTCAATATGATCCTTTTTTTTTAAGTTGGAATAAAAATCAATTGGATTTCATTCAAAATTAGTTGACCCTTCTTCTTTTGTTGAACCAACCAAGAGTTCTAGTGAACCAAAGTACAATATCAATACGGTTCAAAATATCTCTATTGGGAGATACAAAAAATTATACAAGATAAGAGCAAAGAAAGTCCAAGTACATGCCAAGGTCGATTCAATTGTCCGAAAGTAGTAATTAATTCTCTCTTCTAATCCATTTGCAATGTAAATACCAAAGATATTACAATCACATTGTATGTGGTACTTTATTGTTTTCCTTGTAATGTAATTAGGGAGGACAATATGGGGTACCTAGGGAGGTACCTTAAGGTATAATGAATGTAATGTGACCATAATAATAGAATATGCCTATTTAGTAGTTGATGAGTAATAAATAGGCTCATTGTATAATTAAAAGGAAATAATAATGGGTAGTTGTCATAGACCCCTAGGAATACCCATGTATTTATACTTTCTAATGGGTATTCCATAATGATTATTTGATGTTTTTATCCTACCTTAAAGGCTCTTTTTACATTCTTTTTGTTTATCACTATGTGGAATTCTTTTGAAAATTCTAAAGTTTAAGGGTTTATTCTTGATCTTAAAAGTTTACGGTATTTTTTATCTATCAAGTTTCATTAAAGTATGGTTGTGACAAAATCGACAAAGTTGGATAAGAAGGCCAAGAGTATGCTCTAGTAAGACCTTTCAGATTTAGCATTATTGAATGCTTCAGGAGAAGCTACAAAAAAAAAAAAAAGCATTATGGGAAAATTTAGATACTTTGTATCAATCAAAGTCCTAGGTGTTTGCTTTATTTTTACACATGGAAAAGGAGTTATTTCCCCATAGAACTCACCTCAAGATTTAACATACAATGTGTGAATGAATCAAGCAAATTCCTTATTTATAGTGCAATAAGAAACCGTATAATTAACAGAGGAAGGGAAGGAAACTAGATGGGTGTACCTTAGTGTCCACACATGTTGATGTAGATTGAAAACCTTTACTAATAGTTGGAAACCTTAATCCTATGTGGACATCCCATTCAAATTCCTTGATCCAAAACCCTACACACATGAACAAACAAACAAGAGAATGTTTCCTTTGTAGAAGCCAAGTTAGCATGCACTATAAAATAATACAACAAACAGAACATATTTTCACATATGCAAATATAAAATAGAGAAGGAAATCACTTTGACATTCATAAAATATAAATGGTACATAAAAATGCTTATACCTTGATTGACATATGCGCTCACCCTATAATCCCTTAGTCCTCCTCTTCCCTTAGCTTAGAAACAAATTGGGTTCATTTGAGATGCAAAAGAAGAGCGTTATGGTGATATTTTACCAACATTATTGGGCTCTCTCTCTCTCATTCTTCCTCTCACCCTCGATAGGGTCTCACTAAATAGGCATTTCCTAGATGTTGGAGGATGTATCTAGATATTAAGGGTCAAGGGAAGTTGGGAAACTTCCATAATTATTGACCCTAAGCAAACTCAGGACAAGAAAAGTCAAACTTATCTCCTTGGGAAGGACCTCTTCCATACTTTTGACCTCCATCACTACCAGGAAGAAGACAACTTATATACCAAGTGACAAGATGAACACATGCAAAGAGTAATGGGTACATATGATGCCATTATTATGGTAGTGATCTGTAACTAAGCTCAAACAAGGCGGAAAATGGGTACATTTAGGCCAACAAATAAGGGAAGTTGATATGGGGTTCCTCTCACCAAAATAAAGTGGAAAACAAGGTTAAAATACCAAAAACAATCCTTGAAAGTGTTTTGAAATATAGCTCGAGTAGAAGCTTCTTGTATACGTTAGGTGAGAATGTGTGATAAGAAATTCAAGAAAAGTTTTAGTGGCCACTTAGGAAAAGTGGGAAATAATTCCATCTTGTAATTTCACTTAAACAAAAGTCAAATTTCCTATATTATTCTAGTGTTAGAAATCTAAATGAAATATTCTGGAGATTATACAATATTAGTAAATTATATTTGTTCCAATCTTAGTCATAGACCTTATTGTTGAGATAAGGTAGTTGCTAGGATTAAGGGGCTTAGTTGTTAAGATATGGGAAATTAGTTTCTAGGATTGAGGAGATTAGTTATATCTCTCAAATCATAAATAGGGCAAGATGGGAGAATTTGAAACGCACATGAGAATGCATGAGAGAGGCGGATGCAAAGAGAAGAAGAAGAGTGCATCTAAGAGGAGAAATTGCAGATCTGTTGTAGCTAATACAAAAAAGGAATCCGTACAATAGTAACATCATTAATGTACAACAATAAAAAAATTTCTTATTTCTTCAAGGGAGCCATACTTCTCTTTCAATAAGTTATACTTCTCTATTCTGTAGTATTTTGGTTTGCTATGTAGTTGCTAAGTTAAAACAAATTGTTGAGGCACTTCATATGCTTTGATCATTGGAATGATAAGCTAATTTGAAGGGGAAAATCATTGTGCAAGTGTGTGTTGGGTGGATAAATTGTCCTTTTTAATCAGAAAATCCAATCCAACTCACATGAATTGTCAATCCGAATAGGATTTTGTTTAAAGGCTATCATGCAAGAACATATGGCAACTAGTACTAATGAAACCAAAATTGATCACTGCAATGTCACTCTCAGCGCTCACAACACACGTTGTCACACCCAAAACCTTATTCACACTTACAAAAAGGATAGACACAGTTGAAAAATAAAACACACTCTATCACATGATCACTCTTATTCAAAAGAAATGACACTCCTGGAAACTACTCAACACGCGGGAAATTGTTGAAGCACTAATTCAATGAAATAAACAAACCAAGAACTTTAATAATAATCAAATAACCAACAAACGAATGAAGGGACCAGTCCAGGACCTATGTTGTTACATAATGAAAGAGGTTATGGTTCTGCAACTAATCAATGCATGAACATGATCTATAACAATAACAATAAGTTACATATAAATCATACTGAGAGAATAAATAGACAGCTACAAGACCTCTCTAACCAATGATCCTTGCTAAGAAGGAGGGCCCTTCCTCCTTAGCAGGGACCAATGATTTGCACAACACACAAGCTAGTCAAGAGAAAGATATGGAGCCATGAATGGTAGATATTTGCATTAATGAAAAGTTGTTATCACGAGATTACAATGTTGGTACTCTCCTTCTGATCCTATCTATTCATGCCTATCAAGCAAGGAATACACTCTTTTATAACTTCAAAGTACAATCATCTTTGTGAAAAGAGAGACCATCATGAGAATCTCTTGATTCTCATGTCATCTAAATTGAGAGTACACAACAACTGTCTTACAAAAAATTATCCTAGTTGAAACAGAGATGTAACAAATTTTCTTAATTATAATGATTTATTAATTAGGAATCCTAACTATTTCAACTAAGTCAACTACGTTGCCCATGAATTTCTCCTTCCAACGATCAAGCTAGCTCTGACCAAGTGTTTGCCCAAATCGGTCTACATTACTAAACATAGGAGAACAAAGTATTTGGAATAAGCTCAACATGTATCAATAGTGATATCAAAATATTTTTCCCATTCTTAGCTAGGTAAAACTGGGGAAAATGTTGTCATGTAACAGCACCTCGAAAAGCCACACAACCTAAAATAGCCCTACATCAATTTGTTAATGAAATAGCCTAAAGCAATTAACTTTTATGTCAAATTACAAGAAAAACTAGATAATAAAGATGACATACACAAGGAAACATACTTTAGTCGATATGGTTGTCAGAATGGCAAAATATACATTTGAAAGTCCATCAATTAATGATCATTGACCGTTGTCAATTCCATTCAGAGGGCTTTGAACATTGGTCAAAGACTGCTAACAACACCACTCATCCAAAATAAAAGGAAAAACATAAAAATAAACAAAGAACTAAAGACGAAAGATAAAATAAACCTCTCCTAAAATTTGGACCTATTCTTTGCTGGCTGGAGATATTTTCATAGAACTCCTTGGTAGCTGCTTTACTTCAATTTTTCCTGAATCTATTGTAGAAATTTAGATTCTTTTACCAAGCATTTTCTGAATTTTGCGCCAAGAATAAAGATCACGAATTTTGAATGCCAAAAGGTTTTTTTAATTTTCCCATTTTAGTAACTATACTTTCCCAAGGAATATGTCTTCAAAAAAATTGAGATCAGTTTTTAACATTTTCACTAGAAGCATATCATTCAAAATATTGTTATTTCATTTGTTTGCACTTTTTTGTGCCTTACAAGCCATTACAGTTGATGCTTTGCAAATCAAGGGAACAAGATTCAGCAGAATCGCTAGTGGGTGCATCTCCAAACAATTACGATGATTACCATTGTAAGGAACATGCCAATGTAAGATATCCATTTATCTAACTGATGTCGTCTTTCGATTATTTTTAGTACAAATTTAGACAAACTAACAGTATTGAGAATGTCAAGAGCTTTGTGTTGTGTTTGCTGCAACCATCAGAAGAAAGAATTGAGTTACTTATAAGCCCACTGAGCAAACTTGAAAATTACATAGGTTGAGGACCAATCTGGTAATTGCAAGTCTGCAAAAACATAAAGTCTGAGAGCAAAGTTGAAGGCACGAGAAATGAAGACTAGTATAAACATCACTGAAAAACAAACAAATAATTTGTCGCTTTAGGTGCATAAATGAGAGGTATTTGCATCTTGGATATGCATGGCCAACTTGTGTAGTGATTATCTTATATTTTCAAAACATATTAGCATTTGGATAACTCAATAAAGCATTCATTCGAACATTACCATACTACAATTTATGTGCTCTTATGACCAAAGAATTACGTTGATATTTGTGCTCCAACAAATTGAAATCTAATTTGTGGACTTCTCTAGAAAATAGGTGTAGAAGATGACTCTAGTAGTCACATTAATAAGGAACGAAATCCTCAACCAGGGATGTGCCAATATGTTTTATAGTAAGCATGAAAACAATTGTTAAGGCATCACAAATTCAAGAACACAAGTAATGAGGACACACAAAACGCACACCCACTTTTAAGTGATTTTAGTTATGGAGTGAGAGAGGATGTTCACAAATCAACCTGGAAACTTACACCCCAAAGCCACCTTCCAGATTGCCAAAGCTTTTGGTGCATGCAGTGTTTCATTAAAAAACCTATATCTCAAAACTGTGTCAATTAGAGGTTACTACACAAACTCAACACTACTTTTATTTTTCCTGTTCATTTTTCAAACAATCGATTATTGACATGGAATGAAATACTCAACAGACGATATGCCCCTATGGTTTAATAAGCTTGGATATAATAAGGCATCACAAAAGAAAGCAATCACAAAGAAATGTGAGAACACAATGCACACAGGCATCTTCGAGGGATGCTAGCACTGAAGTGAGGGATGTTAGTAAAGATCACATCAACCCAAGGGCCTATGCACCAGGGACCGCTGCCATGTTGGAAAAGCCTTCCATTCAGACGTGACATTCCCGTGTCTTCAGTCGAAGACAATAGAGTTTAGATATTGGCCAAAATCACATGAAATTTTTCATTTAATTCTTGCAATAAGGATTGTTAAAATTTCCTTCAGAAAATGGATTGTTGCACTGACAAGACTCTAAACAACTTTTCTATATGTGACTTGAGGAGAAATATCAAATTGGAGATCCGCTTGAAATCAGTAAGAAATGTAATGGTCGTACATCAGTTTATGCTTTTATTAAATTCAGTCGGACCATCTGCTGGCATCATTTAACATATAAGCAAAATCCTGTTTAAAATGTAAATGAACATAACATAATTAGGCCTTCTGATAAATTATCGGTGTCTGTTATAGGAATGGGTCGCTTCTTTTGATAAAAATACACATCTGGAGATTTGGCAGCCACAGTCAACTAGAGTTATTTTTCCCTTTAGCATCTAATGATTTCATAACAGCTACTACAATAATTGAGGGTCTTATAAGGATCAAGTTGTCTATATAAAATATAGAACAAACAATGTTTTTGAATCGGTCAACTTGGACTCAGATTCGGCTGAGTTGACCAATTTAGGGTCTCCAACTCTTAGACTCGGCCTTCAAACTAGCCAAGGGACTCGCTCAATACCAAACCAGTCAATTCAATACAAAACTGGTCTGAATTGGCAAGTTTGGTTGAGTCTGTAACCACTCGGTCAGCTCCTGGGCCTTAGTATGCATGACCTAAGGGAATCTCTCTAGAATAGGACATTGCTTGACACACAAGCCAACCTGGAATGATAATACAAAAAAATTCTGTTTTCTCCATATTTCCCTTTTTACCATTTTCTTTATATTTCCCTTTCAACAATTTTACTTAAACTTTTTCATTAATTGTTTCAAGATGTATGGAAAGGGTTCCAACTTCATCAGACCTCCCGATGAAAGTAAAATCACATCCCATCCAAAATTTGAAATTCAATAGACTTGGCAATAGTCAAGATGCAAAATTTTCAATCTATTGCAGCAATCGGAAATTATTCTTCTAACTAATTAAAAATTAAGTGCAGTTTATCTGCTACAGCGAATAATGAATAAAATCACTAACTGTGATTTTCACCATAAAAACACTGCAGAAAATAAAATGTTGGAGACTAAGAAATATAGAGCATGACTCGCTTGATTGGAAGAGGAGGATGAAATGGCTTTATATAGCCATCCAATAAGCCAGCATTGATGTCACTAAAGAGGCAGGCCGACTTCATTCTTTTGGAGGGCAGACTTAACATTTTAGAACCAGAAATTCAATTTTGGAAATTAAAATTCTTCTTTTGAAAATGACATGAAGAACAAGTCTTACATTTTTCATTACATATATTTTCAAGGGCTAAAATATGAATTATGAAGGCCGATTATAGCTACAACATTCAACATTCCTTCAACAAAAATATGAAGTTTTTAACAAATTCAAAACATTTAAGGCTCTTGTGGGAACCCTAAGCAAAAAAAGGGTAAGCTTTTCATTACAGATAATAGTAGAGTTTTTTGGAAATGAAATCAAGGAATTTTGTGACTAGTAAGGAAAAGTGCTACTCCATGCACCCTTGGTAGAATAGTCACTAAAATGATGAACAAGACATTGATTAAAAATGTGAGCATGCTTTGGTGTGGGGCTTAGTGCAAAATGTGTGTAGAGACATTGGATATTGTCTGTTACTTGTAAATCCACTGCTTGCATTAGTGTTGATTGATAAAACTCTACATGTGGCATAGACAAATAAAAAGGCCTTTATTGAACCTTTCAAAGTTTTTGGTTGTGATGCTTATGTGTCTCAAACGTGGAAGGTACATTGTATAGTAACAAAGAGAATGTATCTTTATTGGTTATAAAGATGTGCAAAAGCTACAAGTTTTGGAACCTAGTGAAAAGGAACATTGTTTATATTCCAGATGTTACTTTTAGAGAGGTTAAAAATGATGCCAAATAGAAAGAATAACTAAGAAAGGAAGAACCACAAACAATTGAACCATGTGTTGGCAATGAAGAATCAAACTCAATAAGGTTAAAAGTGATGCCAAATAGAAAGAATAACTAAGAAAGGAAGAACCACAAACATTGAACCACGTGTTGGCAATGAAGAATCAAATTCAATAGAAAAAATATGAACTAGAAAGGAAGAATCTCAAACACATCAAGGAGATCATGTTGGGAGAAGGTAGGCATAAAGGTATGCTACCCCTAATCTTTGTTCTTCCTTTGATTCATTAGAAACTAATTATAATCCTAACACCACTAAAAAGACATTAATTCAAAATAACACAAACTTTCGAAGAACATCATATTTAAAAAAATGGATGCCTTGGACAAAAATGAGGCATGACATTTGGTCAAGTTGCCTGTTAGTAAAAAGTGGGTGTTATAGAAGTTCAATGCTGAAGGTAAAGCAGATAAAAATAAATCTCTCCCTAGTGGAAAAGGATCCCAAGTGGAGTGAATTAGTCTTGGTGAAAGTTTTCCCTATTGCTAGATTAACTTCCATTACATTTTTTTGGTGTATCATTATTGCATTTGATCTTGAAGTAGAGTAAACGGAAGTGAAATAAACATTTCTACATGGAGATTTTGAAAAAATAAATCCAAAATAAAATAGCCAATAATTTCACATTGAAGAGAACGAAGGTACTAATTTATTTGCTTTAACAAAAAAAAAAAAAAAAAAAAAAAAAATCTCTATTGCTTCAAGCAATTTCTAGGAGTGGTATCAAAAGCTTGACGCTTACATGTTCGAACTTGGATTTTCAACAAGGAAAGTTGCTTACTATCGTATGTACTCCAATTATGTTGATGATTATTTTGTTTGTGGTATTATACATATTGATGATATGTTGGTAATTGGAAACAATAAAGAAATAATCAAAAAGACGATAACCTAACAATTATCCTAGTTTCATATGAAAGATATTGGTGTTGTAACTTTTATTAAGGAATTAAAAAGGGATCATGTAAACAAGAAATTCTAATCAAGTCAAGGGAAATATGTTTTGCCAAATAACATAGACATATAATATGCAAGAATGTGAACCAATCAGTTTTCCTAATTATAGTCCTAATTATTTTATTAGCAATTAATTATAATCTTACAATTATCCTAGTTTCATATGAAAGATATTGGTGTTGTAACTTTTATTAAGGAATTAAAAAGGGATCATGTAAACAAGAAATTCTAATCAAGTCAAGGGAAATATGTTTTGCCAAATAACATAGACATATAATATGCAAGAATGTGAACCAATCAGTTTTCCTAATTATAGTCCTAATTATTTTATTAGCAATTAATTATAGTCTTAATGCTATTAGGGAAGCCATTGATTTAAACAAAAGTAAAATACAGGAGGAGGCTACGATTGACAAAAAAGATGCCTTGAATCAAAATGAGGCATGGGATTTGATCAAGTTGCCTATTTGTGGAAAATCAATGTTCAAATCAATGTTCTAGAAGTTCAATGTCAAAGGTAAAGTGGAGAAGTATAGAGCTCCCTTATCAGAAATGGGTCTTAGGTGGAGGGAATTGATTTTTGTGAAACATTTTTCCTATTGCTAAGTTAAATTCATTAGATTTCATTTGCTTATCAATCTTGCATTTGATCTTGAAGTAGAACAAATGGATGTAAATAAAGCATTCCTACATAGAGGTATTGAAGAAAATATCTATATAAACCACCAAAAGTTTTGACAATAAAGGAAAGGGCTGGTTTGCAAGTTGAAAAAACCCCTCTATGGCTTCAAAAAATTTCCAAGTATGTGGTATCAAAAGCTTGATACTTGTATGTTAGGATTTGGGATTTCAACAAGGAAAGTTGTCCACTGTCATGTGTACTACCCACAGGTTGGTGATCTTTTTGTTTGTGGCATTATATACAGGTTGGTGATCTTTTTGTTTGTGGCATTATATATATTGATTGTAAGTTGCTAGTTGGAAAAAATAAGGAAATCATCAAGGATGTTAAATTTAATTGTCCTAGTTTCATATGAAAAATATTGGTGCTGTAAATTTTATTTTGAGCAAAGAAATTGAAAAGGAAAAGGACCATGTAAACAAGAAACGCTAATTAACTTAGATGAAATGTGTTGCGACAATTTCATACAGATATGATATACAAAAATGCAAACGAGTCAATGTTCCTATCCTTGTAGGTGTAATGTCATTTACGGAACACTTGTCCCAAGGCACAAGAAAAACAAGAGGACAACAACACACCCATTCCTCAGTAATAAGCACAAATCCTTTGTTTCTTCCTTCATATCTGAACGTGTTTATGAGAAATTGACAAACTTGTACTCTTTACAAAACATTGTTTGGAAAGGTTCCTAACCATAGAATTCAATTATTTACAATTTTGAATTAACAATTCTGAATGTCTGAAAAATCACCCTGCCAACTGAAAGAAATTAACTTGTGATAAAAATTTGCATATTTAATCGCTGACCTTTTCCGAGTTTTTCAAAATCATAATTGCCTGTGTGAATTCATAAATGAAAATAATAACAATACGTTTTATGTGGATATTATTAAAAAAGGCCAACACCTGTGCAAGGGACCTTGAAAACGTGAAGAGGAGAAAGGTAAGAAGTTAGAACCAGTGCATCTGTTACCCATTTGATAAAATCAGAAACACGGAGAACAAGGAGAGCTAAGAAATTTTGATCATAGTTACCAAACTCAGTCCACCAAACCGGAATTGTGGCCGAAATTCTCAAACCTGACCCTGTTTGTATTCCAAATAAAAACAGGGATTGTTTGCCACTGGCATTCCATTAATTGATGATCGTTGACCACTTTCAATTCCATTCAGAGGGCTCTGAACATTGGTCAATGACTGCTAACAACACCACTCATCCAAAATAAAAGGAAAAAAATAAAAATAAATAAAAGAACTAAAGACGAAAGATGAAAAATAAGCATGTCCTAAACTTTGGACCTATTCTTTGCTGCCTGGAGATATTTTCATAGACCTCCTTGGTAGCTCTTTTACTTCATTTTTGCCTGAATCTATTGTAGAAATATAGATTATTTTACCAAACATTTTCCGAATTTTGTGCCAAGAATAAATATCACGAATTTTGAATGCCAAAAGGTTTTTCTAATTTTCCCATTTTAGTAACTATACTTTCCCAAGGAATATGTTTTCAAAAAAAATGAGATCATTGTTTAACATTTTCACTAGAAACATATCATTCAAAATACTGTTATTTCATCTGTATGCACTTTTTTGTGCCTTGCAAGCCATTACAGTTGATGATTTGCAATCAAGGTAACAAGATTCAGCAGAATCGCTAGTGGGACCATCTCCAAACAATTACGATGATTACAACTGTAAGGAACATGCCAATGTAAGATATCCATTTATCTAACCGATGTCGTCTTTCGATTATCTTCAGTACAGAATTAGACAAACCAACAGTATTGAGAATGTCTAGAGCCTTCCGCTGTGCTTGCTGCAACCATCAGAAAAAAGAATTGAGTTACTTATAAGGCCACTGAGCAAACTTGAAAATTACATAGGTTGAGGACCAATCTGGTAATTGCAAGTCTTCAGAAACATAAAATCTGAGAGCAAAGCTGAAGGCACGAGAAATGAAGACTAGTATAAACATCACTGAACAATAAAAAAATAATCTGCTGCTTTAGGTGCATAAACGAGAGGTATTTGCATCTTGGAAATACATGGCCAACTTCTGTAGTGATTTATCTTATAATTTCAAAACATATTAGTATTTGGATAACTCAATAAAACATTCATTTGAACATTACCATACTACGATTTATGTGCTCTTATGACCAAAGAATTACGTTGATCTTTGTGTTCCAACAAATTGAAATTCTAATTTGTGGACTTCTCCAGAAAACAGGTGTAGAAGATGAACTCTAGTAGTCACATTAATAAGGAACGAAATCCTCAACCAGGGGTGTGCCAAATTGCCAATATGTTTTAAAGTAAGCCTGAAAACAATTGTTAAGGCGTCACAAATTCAAGAACACAAGCAATGAGGACACACAAAACACACACACACTTTTAAGTGATTTTAGTAATGGAATGAGGGAGGACGTTCACACATCAACCTGGGAACTTACACCCCAAAGCCAGCTTTCATATTGCCAAAGCTTTTGGTGCATGCAGTGTTTCATTAAAAAACCTATATCTCAAAACTATGTCAATTAGAAATTACTACACATACTCAGCACTATTTTTATTTTTATTTTTCTGTTCATTTTTCAAACAATCGATAGTGGTCATATTGACATGGAATGAAATCCTCAGCAGACGATATGCCCCTATGGTTTAGTAAGCTTGGATATAATAAGGCATCACAAAAGAAAGCAATCGCAAAGAAATGTGAGCACACAATGCACACAGGCATCTTCGAGGGATGCTAGTACTGAAGTGAGGGATGTTAGTAAAGATCACATCAACCCAAGGACCTATGCACCAAGGAACAATGTTGCGAACATTGGCATCTGGATAAAATTGGCAACGGTCCGGAAAACCAAAAAATCGTAAAAATTGGGAAAATACCGGTAAAAGATCAGCAAACATCGGCAAAATTAAGATACCATGAAAATATTTTTAAAAATCGGCAAACATCGGCTAGGCCAAAAAATCGTGATTTCAAGATAAAATCGGGATGTTATCGAGATGTTCGCAACACTGCCAAGGACAGCTGCCATGTTGGCAAAGCCTTCCATTCAGATGTAACATTCCCATGTCTTCAAGCGAAGACACTAGAGTCTAGATATTGGCCAAAATCACATGAAATTTTTCATTTAATTCTTGCAGTAAAGATTGCTAAAATTGCCTTCAGAAAATGGACTGCTACACTGACAAGACTCTAAACAGCTTTTCTATATGTCTGACCATGATATTGATGACTTGAGGTGAATTGGTTTTGATTAGGGCCCACCAGTAGGAGTAGCACCAAACATGACAGTCGCAAGTTGCGCTTCTACTAATACAAATAATGCAGTTGCAGATGTCCGTGAGGAGTCCGACAAGTCCAAGCCAAAGAATGGACTTGTATGTCATGCCAAGGATTCCAGCAGTGGCAATGAGTTTGATAATGGATCATGTTGTCAATGATATGTAGTAGGCTAGTAGCTTGTAGCATGTTGTTTTTTTGACTCTAGAGGTAATTTAGAGCCTCGTTGATTATGTATTTTGTTTTGGACATGAATTGCACAAAGAGCCATTTTCATATATTCAACTTTACATGGTATATACATAAGCAGACTTTGCATATTTATTACTTTGTCTCTAATGGTTTGGAATCTTTACAATATATTTTTTCCATCAAAATTAATATTTATGTATTTTTTAGTAAACTGAGTCATAAGCTTTAAACCGGTCCATTTCCTAACTGATTCTGAGCAGACGTTCAGCCAGTTCCAAGTCCGAATCCAAGTTTTAAAATATTGACAACAATAAGCTCTGGCCCTTTTTTCACAATGTAGGTACCACCCATTCTCTCCTCCTAGTCACATGTTTTATCCACAATTGGGTCTACATTAGTTCATCTTGACTATTTCTTCTTAGAGATTTGGTTTAGTTTGATTATTTTTTCTTGGACAACCAATAGTAAGTGCAATACAAATTTTCATTCATATACTTTGTCAGGAACATTTTCCTATAGAGAAAACTAAGCACAAATGCAGAATGCTAATTTAGTGTCTGTATCATTCTTGCACAGAACAAAGAATTCTCAAACAACTTTGTAATGCACGTAGTCAGGACTCAGTAGAAAAACAATTCCGTTGTATGTGCATAAATCACTGGAAAACATGAAAAATTATATAGAGAATTCAATTTACCTTCAAACGATCTCTTTGTTCTGCATACTTTGAAAGAACAGCCACTCCAGTAGCATAAGCCTCATCAAGCATGTATGATGAGTTACGTGCCGACTGCCTTGCTCGGGTTTCATCATCAAAAATTTGCATTACATGAGCAGAGTCCCCATTCTATAACATGTACAAATCAGAAGATTAGATATTTAGCATTATAACCTAAAGAGGTGAAAAATGACCAGATCATTTCCAATACCAAAGAAACTGCTATGTCAGTGTGATCCCTAAAGCAGGTACATGTTCAAACATCTAGCATCTAGATTTGGATGTCAGTTAAATATAACACATGTGAAAGAAAATGCATGGAAACAAAAAAAAGGTGGTTAGAAACACAATGTCAAGCTTTGACCCTAACAATTAACATATCACCAGAGAGTACTTTTTTAGGAGTCTTCTTCTACCACAATAAAAGTGAACTAAGGACACCAAATTACTTTGGCAAAGTTGCATTACGTAAATCTATCACAAGTTTGGTGCAAGATCTATCATTAGTTCTTGAGCTCAATAAAAAAAGAACTAGCATAAAAGTAAATATATATCTATATCTGTATATGTATATATAATTACAATCTGCATTTTAGATCAATATAGAATTTAGCAGGATTGTCCCAAGCAGACCAAAAGAGGGGTCAAATTCGTAAATAATGAGAGCTAGCATATCCATTTTCATTAGCATATAGTTTCAGTTCCCATATTTTAGGTAGAATGGAGTTCAGATTGCACCACGGTTTTAAATTCCAATTTTCATAAAACAGATTGATATGAAAGAAGAAAGATATACAAAGAGTATAAATGCTGGATGGAAATCTGGTTAAAAATTCATACGTTTGTAGTTACCTTCAGAAAAATCATGACCTGGCACCAATAAAAAATGATAGAAAGTCTATGATGCCCTTAAAATCACAACAATGTAATACTGACTGAGGATATCAAACAGAAAAAGTGCAGAAAACAAACAGAGTGAGTCATGTTCCACACATTTTGCATGTAGCTTGCTTGTTGTATTGATACATATTCTGCTATCAGTATTTGCCAGTTTATATTATTTCATGATATTCCAAGTTTCACATTCCTCACAGAACTCTAGATAGTAGAAACCTCAAGTGTCTAGAGGGTGAACCAAGTGTGTTAGCTAAGGACCTAAAGTTAGCCTTACCTAGTTGCTTTGAAGGTGATTCTTCTTCAGTCATGGCACATTCAGCAAACCTGTACAGCAGAGATGGCCACATGGATGAGAGCACAGCAGTGAAGTGGTCTCTAGGAGAAGCACGGCAGCTGCTGTTATAGGCAGTTCTGCATTTGAGAGCACATGCATGCTGTCTTCAGCTGTATTTAGATGCATGCCTTTTTTCAGATTTAGAAGCACTAGTTTAGCAATAGCATCAGTTAGGTGCAGTTCTAACAACTAATTTAGGCAATTACACGCATACCTCAGATTTAGATAGGGGCATTTCCCTGGGAGAGAAGGCGCTGCATGCTATGTTTTGTCTTCTTCCAGTGAAGGTGCAGTCAACTAGGAGTTATAGCACATGCAATCATACAAGGTTGGGCACTCTGTCCTAGGTGCTAGGGTTAAGGTTTTGCCTCCTCAAAGGAAGCGCAACATTGGAGGAGAATTGATGTATTGTAAACCATTATCTCTTAGTCTCTAAAAGAGAGATAGGGCGACTTCACTAGAGACAGTTTCGATTGAGAGATGGTAGAAGGTTTTGAGCAGTCTGTTTTTTTTCTATCTTTCATATTAATAGATAATTATGTGATTGAATTGCTGCATATTCTAAACTTGCTATTGTAATTTACAACTCTTTTTTGTGCAGATTAACACATAACAGCCTGCTGCTCTGAACCCAAGGGGTTAGCACAACCAGCTGTTGCCAATGTTGCTGGAATTTGGCTAGTTCCTTCCCAGTAGGTGCCCAGTTCAAATCCCCCTAATTGAGGGCTAAGGCACACTAGTCTATGACGATGGGTTTGGTAGGGATGCCATCCAAAAAATGGGGAAGCATCCCTTGGGTTTCCCTGCCAGGTTTTCCTTGGAAAAATAATCAATCCATTGTCCCAAATGCTTCCGCAATATGCAGTGTCTGCACTTTTGACCATACAGTCCAGAATTTTAGTATAAACACAGTCTGCTGTTTTGAGAGCAGTTTAAACAGTTTTAGTTAATTTTTTTCATAAGTGCAGATCTATGGACCATGAATTAAATTTCAACATGGTACAAAAAGATGTTTTCTCAAATCTTATTCTCTGTGAGAGGAAGCTATCGAAGGATCTTAGTGAGTGTGATGCCTTAGCTTTAGTGATTGAATCTGATCTAAAGCCTGAGTTGGGCACTTGGGCCTGTGAGAGGTTTGTGGGTAAGATGCCTACAATACTCCAATGATTGGAGTCTTGTTTATGCCTGATATATTCAAATTGCACCTACGATAGGTCTGATTTGTTTTCCTGTTATCGGTTTGGTCGATGTGCATTCCAGGAGTTGCAGATATCACTAGTCCCAATCTCAAAGAATGTGACCATCTAGAGGGTGCTACCAACTTAACACCTTGCAATTGCAGACTGCAGATGCTACTAGAGAAGGTTGAACTGTGGTGGTTTGCGGAGGCTACAGTACCTGCTGATCATGTGCAGTTGACCAAACACAATAAGAAGAGGTTAAAGCGAAGAGAATCATCCTTGATTCTGTGAAGGATCATTTGATCCCTCGCATTGGGGCGAATAAAACAACAAAGATGTATGTGCCTTGATCACTTTGTATCAAAGAGTGTATCTATCTCAAAAGACATTGTTGAAGAATAAGCTTACCAATGCTCACATGAGTGACACAAACATGTTGGCTAGCTACTTGATGAACACCACTAAGTTGAGAGATCAATGTGTTGTTGTTGGAATGAAGGTTGTTAATGAGAATTTGGTGCCCATAGCACTAACTGGGTTCTCTTCACCAATTTGCACAAGGCATTTGTGCTTGTGAAAAGCTACCCACCTTAGAAAAGCTTTGCGGTGATTTCATCCAAGAGGAGACAAGGCTAGAGACAATTTTAGCTAGGGTGGAGGAAATCCAGAATCTAGTCCTCAGGAAAAGGTGAGGAGAGGAGATAAAAATGGGAAGAACCAAATGCGGGCAAAAGGGCAAGGAGGAAGAATCAGGTTCTTCGAATCCAAGGAGGAAAGATTTGAGTCACATGAAGTGTTTCAAGTGCCACTAGATGGGCCACTATGCATTTCAATGTCTTATGAGGAAGAAATCCAAGCAACAATAGAAGCAATTTGTAAGGAGTATAGAAGCTTCAACTGGAGTGGATAAGTTAGCATCCAAAGTTAACACAAACTTTTTCCATGGTATTGTGCCCTTCCATTAACATTGATCTTGGTGTAGGGTGTTATGTGGATAGTGGAGAATCAAGACACATGACCTTCAATGAAAAGTCTTTCTACAAACTTCAAGAACAAAACGTAGGCATACAGGTGTAGCCTAGTGGTGATGCCACATATCCATTGACAGGGATGGATTCCATCTCAACCCACATACCTTCAAGTGATGTTCTAGAGTTGCATAATGTCTTGTTTATTCCCACTTCTAAGTTTAACAAGAAACCTTATTTTAGCTTTTTGCATGAAAAACCCACAAAGTACGGCTAAGTTTAATGATTAACAAGTGATTGGTAGAAAATTCAACATTGACCTTTCAAGTTTTGGCCTAAGTGCATGAAGGTGGCTTTTACAAAGTGCTAACAAATTCAATGACACATGGAGCTTTAGTGTATGAGTGACAATCGATGCAAATTATGGCACAAACTATTTGATCACCTACACTATAGAGCACTACAGGGTGTAGGGGTTGTCGAACTTCAAGATCAAGAAGACATGAGTGTGAAAGCATTATGCACACAACAAATATGCCAAGACCACTTTCCTAAGTAGTGAGCACAGATCAAGAATCAAGAAAGATTCTTGATCTAATTCACTCAAATGTGTATGGACAAATGTCCTCAACAACTTTTTCACATGTAGTTTATACTATGTCTCTTTTATTGATAATTCCTCTAGGAAGACTTGGATTTTATAATATATTTTATGAAGAATAAGGAAGAAGTGTTTAGTAAGTTCAAAGAGTGAAGGGCCTTGGTTGAGAAAAAGAAATGTTGGAAGATAAAGGTGACTAAAGTCCAATAATAGAGAAGAGTGCACCTCCAAAGACTTTAATGCTAAGTTGCACAAAACGGGGAAACGGGTACGAGTTTCTGAAACGGGCACAGGTACGAAATGTGACCCCCCCAAATTTTGGAAATTGGGAAACGCGATATCTATATATATATATTAGAATTTAGAACATTTAAGAAACGTTATGTGCAATCATAAAGCATACATGATACATTATAATTTATTACATTTAAAGTTTAAACATTATGATTAAATTTACATCACATTTACTCATGAATGATGACATAATGAAAATAGCAATATCGGAATATCCAAAATCAACCTTTATTATATATCCAAATCTCAAAATCAGCCTTTATTAAATATATGAGGCTGCAAGTACAATAAAGACTATGAGGCTGCAAGAACTATAAAGACAAAAGACCACTACTATCTTCCTCTTTTCTCCTTTGCTAAAATCGTTTGTCTCCAAGGGAAATGCCTTGCTCAATTGTGTGATGAGGGAATGGGGCGAGAGTCTTTTTTAACTTGAGAGAGGCATTAGAGCTCCACAGAATTTATTTGCCCATAAAAAATTAGAACTGAAAAAAAATTAAAATTTAAAGGAAAATAAAAAATAAAAAATAAAAATAAAAATAAAAAATTTGCAATATGAAGTGGAAACTCCGTTGTACGGCCTAGAAACTCATTTCCGACGGTACTGGCCACGTTTCCCCAGGCTGGAAACACGTTTCCAGACCATACAGTGTGCGTTTCCGCATTTCTGTTTCGTTTCCTAGCTGAAACAGACCTGGAGGCAACATAGCTTTAATGCCTTTTGCAAAGAAGCGGGAATAAAGAGGGCATTGACAACATCATACAACCTACAAAAGAAAAGGGTTGTAAAGAAGAAAATCCATTCTATCATTGAGAGATGTTGAAATATGTAACTAGGTTCGGTCTTCATAATGACATATGTAATCACAATTTTTTGTATTTGATGTAGAGAGAAAAAGAAATTTATCATTGTCATTCTTGAGACATGGGTTTCATGCTCAAGGTAAATTTATTTATAGTTCAAGAACCCATTGAGTGCTAGGGATTGTCATTGAGTCAACAAGTCAATTGAATCATTGTCATGTATGGAGGACCCTTTTGGGCATATTGTATCATGTCAAGAAAAATATTGTAGGTCATAAAATGTGTTAAAGACCCTCCAAGGCCTTGTCAAACGAGCAACAACAAGTCAGCCTTCAAGAAAGAACAAGTCAGTTTACAAGGTGACAAGTCGGCCTCATGAAAGGTTTATTCGACCTGCTAGAGGGACTATATATAAGAGAGCTCGACTTCATTTGGAAGGGCATCCAATCAAGTAGCAACAAGTTCGATCAAGGAAGACAAGAAAGAAGCTTCATCACCAAACGAAAAGAAGGGAGAAAGCGAAGTTTTTGGATTGTCTTTGAATTATCCTTCACACGTGCGAGAAAATTAGGGAACCTATTGCAACAACTAGACCGAATTACAGACTTGCTAAGAGAAGTCGAGTTAGGGCATCAATAGGTGTATTTTGCGAGCCGAATTCTATAGAAGAAAGAACCAAGTCAAGCCAAGGAGAAGGAAGGAAGAAATCACACACGTGCAAGGGCTAGGGTTTCTGCAGCAGTTGAAATTATAGAAGAAACTGTTGGGGTCAAAGTTGTTGGAAAAGTTGTTGGGTCGAAGTTGCTGAAGAAGTTGCTAGATCGAAATTGCTGGAAGGAAAGTTCAACAAGAAGAAAGGTTGACTTGGTCTTGGAGGGGTCTTTGACAAGGGTCTTAGGTCTTAGAATTCGTCATTTGAAGTTCTATAAGAAGAGGAGTTCTTGCGGGTTTTCCTCTCAAGAGGAGAGGTGTTGGCCCTGGCTTTTAGCCTACATCTTGTGTCCTCTTGTGTTATTATTCTTCATTGTTTGGTAGTTGTTTGATGATAGAAAAACACAATAATAATCTAATTGAAGAAGCTAATCAAGTAAAAGGACATTACAAGAAGTTATCAAGAAAAGAGAAATCACCTAATCTAGTTGCCCCTAGATTTCTCAACATGGTATCGGAGCTAAGGTGACTACAACAAGGAAAGGCAGCTTGAAGAAAATCATCCAATTGAAGAAGGATGCATAAGGGTTGAGCAAACTAAGGAGCATCAAGGAGGACTATCCATCACATCACAAGGATCACATCATCACAACTCTTGGAGGAAGAAAAAGACCTCAAAAACCCTACCTCCATTGAAAGAAGGACTCTACATTTGAAGCACCTTGGGAAGCCTCCACATTCTACATTATCATACAAGAAAGCAAGAAGAAGAGTTGCCATCTAGATAACCGGATTCGCCCTAGAGGCCCCTCGAATCCCGAATCCAGCGAATCCGACACGATTCGGTCCAGATTCGTGTCCAAATCATATGACACGTCGTGTCCTTTTCTGACTCATCGAATCCGAGCTCATGTCGCGATTTTCAAAAGCGTGTCGCGATTTTGGGAATCGTGTCCTGTTTCCAGGACTCGCTAAGCTCAACGCGGGTATGAAAAGGGCGTGTTTGCTCATTAATATTTCCATTTGGCAAGTGATTTGTGTTGTTGGCAAGCGTTTTGGCAACTTCATGATCAAGTCTAGGCCCTAGTATTGATATGCTATTCATGGTAATGTTAAAATCTTTACGTAAAAGTGACATTCTCCTTAATCTTCATTTTCATCATTTTACTTAAATTTTTAACATTACCATGAAATGACTCAAGATGTTTGAGAGTGGTTCCAACCTCATTGGATTTCATATGGACAAAGTAGAATTTTAGATTTCATTCAAAATCCAATAGACTTATCAGTTTTTCAGGATTTTAGGATTGGGGGATTGCAATGTTTCCATTGAATTTTGTCATGTATTAGGGTATGGAACTCGTATTTAATCAAGAGCACCAAACCAGGAGCTTCTGAATATTCGCTCCCGCTCCCGTTTTCGCTTCTCCTCCCCGCTTTCACTCCCGCTCCCAAGTAACACTATTCCTAATGATATGGGTCTGGACACCACTATTGAGTTGGCATTGGCCAACATGGATCTCAATGATCCAATGCTAGAGCCTGTTAGATTTGATGACTTAGAGGGGTCA
>APFE031122574.1:34551-49883 GCA_000404065.3 Pinus taeda
AAAATAATATATAACGAATCCTAACATGCCTTGTTCCGGGGGGTCAGCGTGTCCGAATCCGACACCACGAATCTTGAATCCTACGTGTCCCGAATCCCCGTGTTAGGTGACTTAGGTTGCCATCATCATCAAAGACATCAAGGTGATCTCAGTCACATTGAAGCAAAGATCCCATTTCAAATATTATTGAAGATGATCATCAAGGAAGCAACAACATCAAGAAGGCATCAAGTTGAAGATATCATTATCTAGGAGCATCTTCACTTGACAAGTAAGTATCTTTATAGTTATGTCTAAATCTACTATAAAAATGACTTCATTTTGCAAGGAAAGCAACAAACTGGTTGGGTCATCAAATTTCCTTGCATGGAAGAAGAGGATAGATTTGATCCTCATAGAGAATGAAGTTATTGAATATGTTAAGGGTTCAATCTCCAAACCATCTCAAGAGCAAGCTCAAGCACTATCGAAGTATATGAAAGAGGAAATAAGGGCTCAAAGAATCCTCATAATCAATCAAGGATTCACTCATCCCTTATGTAGCAGAGATGGAGACATTAAAAGAAATCTATGAAAAAGTAGAATTGTTTTCTGTAAAGCACTGTAAGAGAAGTCATAATCATTGAAAACTGACTTATACAAAATGAAGGTATCAAAGGAGGAAGGGATATCCTCATATGGTATACGTTATGAGGGTGTCACAAATAAGAGATCAACTACAAGAACTACGAGAAATAATGTATGATAAAGAAATGACCATCGTTGTGCTCAATGCACTACCTGATGAATGAGGCAACTTTGTATCAAGTATCTATGGAAAGAAGGAAGCCACTCCATTCAATGAACTATGGTCATTGTGTAAGATTGAAGAAACTAGGTTGAAGGCAAAAAGTGATGTTGGATCAAATGAACAAGTTCAAGCATATGTTGCCATGGCTAGGAGAAAAGGAAAGTTTGGAAAGTTTGATTCCCGAAAATGAAGAAGATCAATATGTCAAAGACACGATGTTATGAGTGTAATGAATATGGGAACTACAAAAGGAATTGTCCCAAACTCAAGAAGAACAACAAGAAGAGAAAGGAAAGAAATGAAGCCCATGTTACCAAAGAAATGGAAGAATCAAAAAAGAAGAAATCAAAGGAGGAAGTGAAAGATCTCTACTATGACTGAGATAATCTCCTTCACTTAGTTCTTTTCAGTTATATAGGAAACATCACAAGTGTGTTAGGATGCATTGTAGCAAGATAAAGAAGATATCATCATTGAAAGCATAAAAGGGCAAACAAGTAGAAGTATATATGGTTGGAGGAAAGTCATCTAGCAAGATAAAAGATAAATAAAAGTCATCATACATCATCATTATTAGAAAGGAGCATTTGCAAAATGAGGATCATCGAGATCCTCCACTAAATCTTTATAAGAAGGTTCACCTCTACTTGGAAGAAGCCAGTGTCTCGTTGATGGTCTACATTCCACCTTGTGTGGGATCCATTGTTTAGAAGGATGATGGTATGGTGACAAAGGAGTGCAACATGTCAAGTTGATTGAAGTACTTTCATCTTCAAGCAAGGAAAGGAAGTTTCTAGAAAGGAAGTCTAGATGACCAAAAGGAGGAAGAGGTATGTATATATTTGATAAATAAAAGTCATGTCATCATATAGTTGCAGATAGCATGGTTGAATGCTCTATCTCATGAGCATGATTGAAGAAGAAGAATCTCTTCCATTAGGAAGATGCATGAAGGCATGTAGACAATATGCCTTGAAATCTTCTACATATTGATAAGATGAAATCAACATAATATGACCTCATATGGAATACGAGGTGGTTGACAATTGTGGTCCCTATGGTGAAGGAACTATGTATAGAAATTCTTAGGGAAGCAATATGTGAAGAAAATGAGAATAGTTCATGAAAGATGCAAATGTAGTCATGTAAGATAAGATATGTGATTAACATCCGAAACTAGAAGAATTAGCTACAGCATCTCCATGGAAGAAGAAGATATGAAGACCCTGATATGGATACTGCAAAAGAAAAGATCATGGTAATGAATGTCTTAGACATGGGTTCACACATGTGCAAAATGTTGATGTTGCAAGAAGCAGATGTCAGGATGAAAGGCCATCATAAAAAGGTAACTTTGATTTTGATATTCATAATATTTTTTGAAAACATCTGGTTGGGTTCAAACAGGGCCGCCGAAAGAGTTGTAGATGTCACCTACAACTAGTACTCTTGAGATTGGATGTAAAGTTCTGAAAGAAACATAACTTGAAAGAGGTCATTGTATGAAAAAAAAATCCAAATGTCGACTAGAAGATCACTTTATGATGAAGAAAAGGATGACATGACTATTGGTTCAACCCTATGGTTCGTTGAAGGAAAGTAATGGAGAAGATGGCCAATGCCCTACGAAGAAGGATCTAGAAGATGAAGGCTCCATGATGAAGAAGTTGAAGTTCATGGCATCGAAGGGAGGAGCCCTACTAGCAGCTGATAGTACCATGATCTCCACCAAAGAGCTAATAGCTGATGTTGGAAACAAGTCCCTAGTTAAGAGGGAGCTTGGGCAAGTTCTTAGGTAAGAAGGAACTTGGGTATATTCCTTTTATAGGAATGAGTATATCCTTCCTAGTTGAGAGGGAGAGGTAGACACATCATTCTTGTATTCATGTTATGAAGAAAGAATGGAGGATTGGGTAAGCATTTGGTTTCCAATACTCTTTGAGCATGTGATAGGGCATCCAATAGGTAAAATTAGTTGAAGAGAAAATTCCTTGAGGATGTGTTATTCCAAGATAGGAAGTCCTAGAAGGACATACCTTGTGAGCATCCGGGTGGGGTATGTCCCTTAAGAGACAATGACGATGGTGTCTATTAGTCATTGTTTCGCCAATATTGTGCTTTGATCTTGTGGAGAGATAGAGTTGTTAGTCAAGGGCTTGCTATGTGACAATGTTGGTTGGTATGATGAGATGCAATGAGATGCAATGAGATACACTGAAACAATAGCTTATGAGATGGCTTACCAATCCGACTCTTCTTATGAGAATTCTTCAGTATGAGAATGTCCAAGTACCTTGTATAGATTATGAATACCTCCCTAGTTAAGAGGGAGTGTTGAAATACGTAACTAGGTTTGGTCTTCATAATGACATATGTAATCATGATTTTATGTATTTGATGTAAAGAGAAAAAGAAATTTATCATTATCATTC
This sequence comes from Pinus taeda, assembly GCA_000404065.3. Lineage (NCBI taxonomy): Eukaryota > Viridiplantae > Streptophyta > Pinopsida > Pinales > Pinaceae > Pinus > Pinus taeda. Next base: position 37,774 of record APFE031122574.1, read on the forward strand.
TTGAGGCATGGGTTTCATGCTTAAGGTAAATTTACTTATAATTCAAGCACCCATTGAGTGCTTCTAGGGCTTGCCATTGAGTCAACAAATCAATTAAGTCATTGTCATGTATGGAAGACCCTTTTGGGCATATTGTATCATGTCAAGAAAAATATTTTAAGTCATAAAATGTGTCAAAGACCCTCCAAGACCTTGTCAAACGAGCAGCAGCAAGTCAGCTTTCAAGAAAGAACCAGTCGTCTTACAAGATGACAAATCGACCTCATGAAGGGGTTATTCGATCTACTAGAGAGACTATATATATGAGAGCTCGACTTCATCTAGAAGGGCATCCAATCAAGTAGTAACAAGTTCAATCAAGGAAGACAAGAACGAAGCCTTGTCACCTAACTAAGAGAAGAAGAGAGAGAGAAGTTTTTGGATTGTCTTTGGGTTATTATCCTTCACACGTGCGAGAAAATTAGGGCACCTATTGCAGCAGCTAGATCGAATTGCAGAGTTGCTAAGAGAAGTTGAGTTAGGGCATCAATAGTTATATTTTGCAAATCAAATTCTATAGAAGAAAGAACCAAGTCAAGCGAAGGAGAAGGAAGGAAGAAATCACACACGTGCAAGGGCTAGGGTTTCTGTAGCAGTTGAAAGTACCAAAAAAATTGTTGGGGTCAAAGTTGTTAGAGAAGTTGTTGGGGTCGAAGTTGCTGGAGAAGTTGTGGGAAGGAAAGTTCAACAAGAAGAAAGGTTGACTTGGTCTTGGAGGAGTCTTTGACAAGGGTCTTAGGCCTTGGAACTCGTCATTTGAAGTTCTATAAGAGAAGAGTTCTTGTGGGTTTTCCTCTCAAGAAGAGAGGTTTTGGCCCTGGCTTATAGCCTACAGCTTGTGTCCTCTTGTGTTATTGTTCTTCATTGGTTGGTAGTTGATTGATGATAGAAAGCACAATAATAATTTAATTGAAGAAACAACTAATCAAGTAAAAGGGCATCACAAGCAGTTATCAAGAAAAGAGAAATCACCTAATCTAGTTACCCCTAGATTTCTCAATAAGAGACACAAAGCAATGATCCACGACATGGGTTTTCCCGTGAACCTTTAGGCATAGGCATGCAATATAGTTGTTCACATTCTAAACAAATGTTCTCACAGCACATTAAACGACAAGACTTTAGAGGAAGACTTTACTGGTGAGAAGCCTCAGGTGTCACAACTTCGTGTATTGGGTTGTCATGTTTATACTCATGTCCCTGGCAAAAGAGGATTACTTTTGAACACTCGAGCATCTAGAGCATATTCGTTGGCTAGAATAAGAACCCCAAGACTTGTCAAATCCATATTCCATCACCATGGAAGATAAAAGTAAGTTGAGGTGTTAAATTTGATGAGGATGGATGATCCTCTCAGTTTTGAAAGCCTCTAACAGAGGTTGAGGATAGACATAAGCTGTCCCAAACAAAATTTAGAAATAGAAAAAAACATCAGTAAAACAATGTGCAACACGCATATGGATTTCCAATGAATGAATTGAATTGATGAGCAAAACTAAAGCTCAATAATAATACAGAGATATTTACAGTAATAGAAACATCAAGTTTCTATTTAGGAAATAGAAACAATCAGTTTTATCTAAGAAACTGCTAAAAGAATAAAAATAGCAATAGCTAAAAGAATGAGCATTAAATACTAAATAGTATTATTCTAATACCCTCCCTTAATGCTCAATCTATTTACAATGCCAATAGACCCTCTGAATTTTACAAACTTATCAGGGCCAAGAGGCTTGGTGAAGATGTCTGCGGGTTGCTCTGTTGTGGGAACATATCACAACTAAACAAATCCGTCTTCAACAAGCTAGCGAAAGTAGTGGCAATGAGTTTCCACATGCTTTGTTCGTTCATGAAAGATTGGATTCTTGACAAGTTTGAGCACTCCCTGATTATCACAAAACAAGGAAGTAGGACCTGTCTGGGAAACATGCATATCCGCAAGCATACGTCGAAGCCAAACTGCCTCACAGGATGCCTTAACTGCTCCCCAATACTCTGCTTCTGTTGAGGAGAGAGCCACTGCCTGCTGCTTCTTACGAGTCCAGGTGACAGCACCGGATCCTAGACTAAACACATACCCAGCTGTAGATTTACGATCATCAACCAAATCGGCCCAATCAGAATCTGTGTAACCACTGAGTATAGGATCGGAACTTCGAGTGTATAGGAGTCCATAATCAGAAGTGCCACGCACATATCGTAGCACACGCTTTGCTGCTATCCAATGATCAGCTTTAGGAGCTAACATGAAGCGGGAAATGTAGCTCACTGCAAAACTGATGCCACGTCTGGTGGCAGTAAGGTAGATGAGACTGCCCACTAATTGCCTGAATAAAGTTTCATCCACAAGGGGAGAGGATGACTGAGCTGAAAGTTTGAGCCCTGGTTCCATAGGAGTCGTGGCCAGTTTGCAATCCTGCACTCTGAACCTGTCCACAAGATTTTTGGCATACTTGGATTGAGAGAGAAAGATGTGGTTCTCAGTCTGCCAAACTTCAACCCCCAGACAGTAATGAAGAAGTCCCAAGTCTGTCATATCAAAGGTTCTGCATAAGTCTTGTTTGATCCCATGGATCAAATGTGCAGAGCTGCCAGTAATGATAAGGTCATCCACATAGACAACTACAAACAAGATATCATCACTAGTATGCTTGATATACAGGTTTGCATCAGATGGGCTCCGCTGAAAGCCATGATCTGTCAGGTACTGATCAATTTTCATGTACCAAGCCCGAGGAGCTTGTTTTAATCCATAGAGTGCTTTAGCTAAACTACACACTTTCTGTTCTTGACCGACAATCTTGAATCCTAGAGGCTGCGTCATGTAGACTTCTTCCTGTAAGTCACCATTTAGGAAAGCACTCTTTACATCCATCTGATGAACTTTCCAATTGAACTGAGCTGTTAGGGCAAGGACAAGCCGTATGGTACTCATCTTGGTTGTAGGAGCAAAAGTCTCCTCATAGTCGATGCCTTCCTTTTGTGAGAACCCTCGAGCCACAAGACGAGCTTTATACTTGTCTAGGGTTCTATCAGCTTTGTATTTTACTTTATATACCCATTTGCAATTGATGGGCTCTTTCCCTGCAGGAAGATCAAAAAGGGTCCACATGTGATTCTTCTGAAGATTCTGGAATTCAGCTTCCATAGCCTGTTCCCACTCAGGTGTACCCTTAGCCTCTGAGTAGGTTTGAGGCTCAAAAATACTGTGTAGGTTAGCCATAAGAGCAAAATTTACTGTAGACTGTTGTTTGCTCTTATGTCTAGAAGTTCTACCTTCAAGGAGTTCATCATCCCGAAGATCACCAATGGTTTTAGCCCACCATTTAGGCCGAAGAGTAGAGGAACCAATATCAGGAGGAGGTGGAGAACGCTCAAGAACAATAGGGGCAGCAAGAGGAGGGTTATTTTCCGGAGAAAGCTCAGGCAGTGTATTATCAAACACTAATGCTGCATCATCCCTCCCATCAGGTGGACCTACCGGAAGAAGAACACTGTGAGGTTGATCCTTAGAACATTGCTAAAAGAATCCTCTGTCTTCATCAAATACTACATCCCGACTGAAGCTAAGACGACCAGTGGCTATATCTATTAGTCTATAGGCCTTTTGATGATCACTATACCCTGTCATCATGAGTTTCTGGCTTTTGGAATCCAACTTAGAGCGCTTAGCAGCTGGAATCCAAACATATGCAACTGAGCCAAATACTTTGAGGTGACTGATCGTAGGCTTACGGCCAGACCAAACCTCTTCGAGAGTCTTCCCTTTAACAACCTAAGTGGGAGATCGGTTAAGAAGATAAACAACAGTAAAGACTGCTTCAGCCCAAAATTTGTTCAAAACATTCTTGTGTTGTAACATGGAGCGAGCCATTTCAACAACCGTGTGGTTGCGGCGTTCAACAACACTGTTCTGCTGAGGAGTGTAGGGTGTAGTGAACTGGCGTTTTATGCCATGAGTATCACAAAAGTCGGAAAAAGCAGAAGAACAAAATTCCCCCCCGTTATCTGTCCTAAGAGTCATGATATTACAGCCAGACTCTTTTTCAACTAAGGTTTTAAACTTCTGAAAGGTACTAAATGCATCAGATTTATATTTTAAAAAATATACCCACATCTTTCTACTGAAATCATCTACAATAAGCAAAAAATATTTGCAAGCAGTGATAGACGATGTATTCATAGGACCACAAATATCAACATGAATTAACTGGAGTACCTTAGATGCGCGCCAAGATTCTCCACTCTGGAATGAAGACCGATGTTGTTTGCCAGCTTGACAAGCACCGCATACTCCTAACTGCTTAGTCTGAATATCAGGTAACCCTGACACAAGTCCTTCCCGAGAAAGCTGAGAGAGATAATGCATGTTTAGATGCCCATATCGCTGATGCCACAGAGTACTGATGGGAGAAACACGAGCTGCTAGAGCCACTTCTGGAGAATCACCAATGTCAAGGAGCCTGTATATACCATGATCTTCTAGGCCAACAACAACCGTAAGACTAGTTTCCCTGTCGATAATAGAGCACTTGTGCGCACTGAACACTACATCAAGCTGAGGAGAATTCCTCATAATCTGGCTGACAGACAACAGATTAATTTCCATACCAGGAACATAGTATACATTCAGGAAGATGAGTGTGCGCCCACCAGACTGGATCTGAACTGTACCCCTGCTAACCACTGTATATTTTTCACCTCCGCCAAATACCACAGAATCACTAAAAAGTGAGAAATCAATAAACCAGTCATGCCTGTGAGAGAAATGGCGTGATGCACCAGAGTCAATGTACCAGGCAGAAGACAGAACATGATCTGAAGACCTTTTAGCCATAAAGGCGTAAAAGGCAGAATCTGTCTGCTCGGAATGTTTTGCAACATGTGCTGTCTGATGAGGTCCTCCCTGTTTCTTCTGTTCAGAAGCAAGCCTCTGTTGGCAATCTTTCTTCATGTGTCCAAACTTGTGACAGTAATTACACTACACACTTTTCTTCCTAGCAGGATCAAAAGGCTGAGAAGAACCTTTTTGCTGAAAGGACTGAGAGGATTGATATTTGGCAACGAAAGCATTCTCTGAGGAGGCTGATGAAGCACCACTACCAAATTGTTGTTTCCAATGATCCTGCTGCAGGAGTTTGGTGCATAACTCTGGAAACTTCAGATCAACATTTGTAGTGGTAATGTTGAGTGCTTCTATGAAGTGTTCATAAGATTTCGGTAGACTTTTCAGAGTGATGACTACCATATCTTCTTCCTCCATGGTCCGACCAATGGCTTCGAGCTGATCTTGAATGTCTTTAATCCTGTTAAGATGTCCCTGTAAAGACATATGTTCATCCATCATGATGGAGAACAACTCATTCTTGAGAAAAAAAGCTCTGCTCTTGTCAGATGTCTCATGCAATTCCTTCAACTGTTGCCAGATTTCGGCAGCTGTCTTGTCGGAAGGAATCTGTGGTAACTAATCATCGGTCACAGAAAGTTTGAGAAGCATAACAGCGTCTCGATTTCGGTCATCAAATTTATCTTGATCGGTACCCGCTGTACCAGGATGGAGCTCTTTGTTTAGAACGAGCTGGTCAAGACGCCTGTATTCAAAAATAGTCAACATTCTTTGTTTCCAAATGTTATAGTTGGTTCCATTAAAGCGCTGACTGCCTTCAAACATTAGATTGGTTAGCGAGGCCATCTGGAAGTTTATAAAGACACAGAACAACAAGAAGTCTGGCACCGATTTTAATGCAGATGCCGCTGATTTGAACAAAAAATTGACCGTTGCTGAAGACAAAATTCAAATCAGAAAATTCTGATGACTACCTGGTTGGGTTATTACCAAACCCACATCAAATCTGTAATTTGACAAACGAGTCAAATTTTTTTTTCGACAAACGAGTCAAAAAAATCTGTCAATTGACAGAGATTCTCACCAAAAAAATTCCTTTCTCAGTCAGAAAAAAATGCACGATTCACCGACCAGATCAGCGAATAACTGAATGAATGTTGCAATGGCTACCTCCCTTCCTCTGGTATCCAAAGCCCAGATGCTTGTCCAAACGGACAATGGCGTCCAAACAGACAAGCAGCCGTGCTTGTGACGTCTTGTTTCATCACAGTTCCGACAATTTCAATGCAATTTGATGGCTCCTTCAACGGCTGCAGGAAAATATCTAAGAGATCTCAGGGTCGAATCCTTTTACCAGGAACACTTGTCAGCGAAATCTCTTCGGATTATATTATCAGATTCCAATAATGAAAGGAGTAGTGTTCTTCAGAGTGCTGCTGCTGCTGCTTTTTTTCTTCTTTTTCGCTGAACTCCAGTGAGTATTCAATTCTTCTTTCGTACTCTGTTTCTAGGCATAAAATTTTGTTGGGCGGCGGCTGGATAAGGCAGTTGCAGACGACGTGTGCGCGATTTGCTTGGCGACGTGATCTTCAACACCGACGACGAGCTCTGGCGGCGGCAGTGAAAAAACCCGCGAGTATTGAGTTTCACTCCCTCGCGTTCCAGAACCACGCGGGCTCGAGCCTTATTACAAACACCTGTTTGTTTTCGTGCGGGTTAGGAACAATGCCGTTGAGTGGCGATGGAAATCAGCACGAGGATGAGTTGACATTGTGGGAAAGTCCGCCTGTGGGCAAACGCTGCAACGTGGATAGCGACAAATGGCGTTGAAACCGGCGTTTCGCTTTACCACGGTCGCCGTAATTTGCCGTTGGGAAACAGAACTGGTGTATGTCGGATCGAATACTAGTGCCGACAGCAGAAGTTCGACTAATCTAAGTTTCGCTGGACTGGTATGTGTTCGTTCTAGTCAATCACCCACGAAAGGATCTATTGCTGGAGGTAGAAAACGCTCGGGCTTTCAGTGCTGGGTGAACTAGTAGTGGAGCTTTAGATGAGCTCACGGATTTGACAAATAAAACCAGAACCTTCTGTCTTTCGCTGCAATTTTCAGATTCCTAATTGCCGGAAAAAAAATAAATAAACCTTGCTCTGATACCATAAAACAGTGCGAAACACGCATATGGAATTCCAAATGAATTAATTGAATTGATTGAGCAAACTGAAGCTCAATACTCAATAATAATACAGAGATATTTACAAAGATAGAAACATCAAGTTTCTATGTAAAGAATCAGTTTCATCTAAGAAACTGCTAAAGGAAGAAAATTAGCAACAACTAAAAGAATGAGCATTAAACTAAAATAGTATTATTCTAATAAAACTAGCACTGAGAAGTGCTTTAATGATCCTCCACACTGCCTGCCCAATCAACATTCGAATAATCATGTAGCTTCATATTTCTGGCAGTGTATGTCAATCCATGAGAGTGTGCCCGAAGATATCTTAGAAGATTCTTGGCACCAATCCAGTGAGGCTTAACCAAGTATGAGCTAACCATGCTAACTGCAAAACATATATACGGATGGAAGTTCACCAAGAGCATCAATGCAAATGAGTTTATAAACTCAGAGGCATTTCCCAAATTTGGTTCGGTATCATCACTGTATAACTTCTGAAAGTTAATATCCTCGAGGTAGTCACAAGGGTGTAGTTTACCATTCCACATCTAGAATCCAACTCCCTCTTACTTCTGCAAGTGAGAGGGTCTGCACCTATCAAAAATAGGTCATTCTTAGAAGGTGCTGATATGAGAGGTCTATCATCCACAATCTTCAAACAATGGTTTGGATTGACTTTACTCTTGGTGAATCTCAGCTTCATCTGACAGCTATCAATCCTCTCATACCAAACCCGGGATGATTTGCTTCAAGCCATAGAGGGCTTTCTTCACCTGCATACATGAGATTCCCGATGAATCTCAAACCCCTCGAGTTGTTCCAAGCTTGTGAACCTGCTACATGAGGGAATGGTCCCTTTGTAAGACTTTCTTTCATGCTCCTTTTGAATTCAGGCATCCCAGTCACCATTTGACTCACATCGGGTAGGGCCCCACAATAAGTAGACCTCTGGTGCTATAGATGAGATGTGTCAACTGACATGGTCCCCAATGGACCATCCTGCAACTTGGTACAAATTGCCAACCTTGAACCCATGAGTAAAAGCTTCTTTGAAAATTCTATTTTCAAACACGTACCTTTCCATCGATGAATGCTACCCTGAAATCTTTGACTTCCATTGCCGAAATGGACACCAGGTTCTTCTTGCGATCAGGTACATAAAAGAGATTCTGTAAATGAATCGAGTTACCCTCATTCAATTGAGGTGTAACATTTCCTACACCCTTTACGGGATAGGTGGCATCGGCTCTAAGTATAATCCCATGATTGTTTCTTACCAAATTTGAGAGAGCATCCTTTTATCTGATGAAGTGCCTTGAAGCACTATAATCAATAAGCCAGATTCCCACAGAATCTGAAGGAGAGGGCCAATACAAGATAACACTTATTTATCTTATCAGAAACAACATTTGATTCTTCATACCTAGGGTTCCTTTCTTTCCTTGAAGAGTCAGCCATTTTCTTGATGACTTGCATTATCTGTCATTCCTTCGATCATTGAAAATGTCCCCGGAATGATTGTTATCTTCATCAATAGATGATTGCTATCTTCACCATAGTTTTAAAAAACGGTCGTTTCGAAACCGAAACGGCCTAGTTGGTCCGTTCCATTGCCCTCCAGAGTGACTCGGTACAAAAAACGGCTTGGTTGGCCGAGTCATTGAATGACTCGGCCGAGTCATGGCTGACTCGACCAACTTGGGCGTTTCCGTACTGACTCGGCCGAGTCACAAACAGCGGCCCGTAACCCAACTAAAACAACGATTTAACATTATTTTAATGAAATTTTAAGGTGTTTGTTGATTGGTTTGGACCTCAAGGTGTTTTATGAATTAGCTAAATGTAATTTGGGGTCCATTTCCCCCTCCCAAACCCTATTTAACACACTCAAATGCTCTCATTCTCTCACAACAATCTTATGCATTTGAGTGAGAACTTCTTTGAGAGTTAGTGAGCAGTTCTTGAGCTTGTTTTTGGAGCAGCAGTGAGGACTCTTGGGGGAGCATTGTAGCTGGAGTGAGGAGCTTCTTGGGCAGCCATTTGGAGCAACATTGAGGAGCTGATTCTTGGAGCAAGCTTTAGGAGGCAGTTTGTGCCTGGAGGTATTTTTTTTCACCTCTATAAATCTATTTTTTCTTATTAACTTTTAGGTGCATATCTAGAAAGCCTAGAGAGTGTTTTTTGTCAAAGAAATGAACATTGAACCAATGTTTTTTTTTTTTTTTTTATCATTTTCAGATTGTTTGCTTTCATTTCCTAGTCAAAAAATGGCACCTAGAGCAAGAGATCCTGCTTGGGTATATGTTGAAATGGTTGATAGTCCAATGCAATGCAAATTTTGCCATAGGAAAATTAAGGAAGGTCCTGGGGGCATTAATAGGCAGGGATTAGAGGCCAAATTACCCCATGTACCTCACCAGAAATTGGGGAGATTAGGAAAGCAATTGTTGGCCAGCTTTGAGAAATTTAAAGAAGATAAGGCTAGGAAAAGAGACATAGAGGTTGAAATTGGGAGGAAGAGGGAGATACAAAAAATGATAGCTACCAACCCCCATTATGATTTTGAGGGTTCTTCCTCTATCCCTCAAACTGATACGTCCAACCCTTTCCCATATGTTCCTCCCTCTTTTGATTTTGTTCAAGATAAGGGAAAGGGTAGAATGAAAAAGGGTGATGTGACTATCAAAATTTATTTCACTCCCTCCTCTCCATCAGATGCACATGGTCCTGAAGTTAGTAGCAATGTTTTTAAAACCGGAACCGGTGACCGGACCGGTCCACCTAATGAACCGGTTTATCGACCGGAACCAGTCTAACCGGGACTGGTTTAGTCTAAACGAACTGGTTTTAAAAAAATACACTAAATAATTAATTTTTAATGAAACAAAACTATTGATGTAAAACCATGATTCCAAGCCAATAAAGACAAAATATGCAAAGTTTGCTCATTTATATACCATGTAAAGGTGAACATATCAAAATGGCACCGAGTACACTACATATCATCGACAAAATAGCAAAATACATAAGAAATGAGGCTCTAAATGGCCTATAAAGTCCAAAAACAATGCTGCAAGCTATGAGGCCATTGGCCTACTACAAGTCTACAGTGTACACATGATCAATCATCAAGTTCATCACCACTACTAGACACAGGATCATCATCAAGAGCTACATAGACATCATCTGGTTCAGAGTCTGAGGGTGCCTCAGCCTAATCTACAACCTCAGTATCAATGCCACCAATGCCAATAGAAGTGGACTTAATGGAAGCACAAGTTTGTCAACCTACATGACTAGTGCCTTCCATTGGTTCTTTGCCTTTCCTTGATGCCGCTATTGATCCTAGTTCTGATGCCACCACATAATCTGCATCATCCCCCGCTAAAGCCATGTTGATATCAAAATCAGCCTCAAACACAATGGGATCTAGATCAGGAGTTTTGCTCATCATTTGGAGCTCCGATTGCATTTATTGTTTACCCCCAAACCTTGAAATCCTGAAAACCATTAAGTCTGCTGAATTTTGAGTGAAATCTAAAATTCTAGTTTCTCCATATGAAATCCAATGAGGTTGAAACCACTCTCAAACATCCTGAGTCATTTCATGGTAATGTTAAAAAATTTAAGTAAAAGGATGAAAATGAAAATTAAAGGAAATGTCACTTTTACTTTAAGAATTTAACATTACCATTAATTGCCAACATTCTTAGGGTTGAAACACCCTTAGTTTCCCCCCAAAACCCCTAAAACACAGTGAAAAATATGTTTTTTTTTTACTTTATGGTGGGCGTGCCTAAAACAGGCCGGTTTAGGACAAAACCGGCCGGTTTTCATCGGTTAGGGCAAAAAAATGGCAAAATGGCCTTTCCAACCGGATTTTTTGGCCGGTTTAGACCGGCGGCCTCGCTAACCGGCCGGTTAGACTGGTAACCGGTTTTTAAAAACGGTTTTGAAAACACTGGTTAGTAGAAGTCAAATGCAACCCACTTTAGATGACCATTGGAAGAAAGAATTGAGGGCGATTGCTTGTGAGTACATAGCTAGATGGTGGTATGATGCTGATATCCCCTTTAACGCTGCTCGTTCACCATATTATGAGCCTATGTTTGATGCCATACATGCTGCTGGAAAAGGCTTCAAAGCCCCTACTATGCATGAGCTAAGGGGGTATCGTTTGCAGAAAGAAATTCAATCCATTAATGAGTATTTGAAAGAGTTCAAGGACTCATGGACAAGAACAGGATGTACCATCATGTTAGATGGATGGGCTGATCAAAGAAACTGTACCATCATAAACATTCTTGTCTTCTGCCCACGGGAACCATGTTTTTAAAATCAGTTGACGCATCTAATAAGGTAAAAGATGGCCACTTGTTGTTTCAGCTATTGGATCAGGTTGTTGAGGAGGTGGGGGTGGCTAATGTTATTCAAGTCATCACAGATAATGCCTCTAACTATGTTCTTGCCGGTAAAATGTTAGAGGAAAAACACAAGACCATCTTTTGGACCCCATGTGCTGCACATTGCATAGACTAGTGTTGTGAAAATCGCGATTTAATGAAAAAATCGCGATTTTTCAGCTTGCCAATCAAATCGCGATTTTTATACGAAAAATTCGCCTACTTTTTTTTTGCAGATTTTTTCCAAAAAATTGCGATTTTTACTGAATAAATTGTGCGGGGTCGGGGCAGCACGATTTTATAAACTTTTTTTTTGGTTTTTCAGTTGCTCATTTGGACAGTGGCACGTGCGGAGGGATCAAGTCTGGGCCCTAGTATGGATATGCTATTCATGGTAATGTTAAATTCTTAAAGTAAAAGTGACATTCTCCTTAATCTTCATTTTCATCCTTTTACTTAAATTTTTAACATTACCATGAAATGACTCAGGATGTTTGAGAGTGGTTCCAGCCTCATTGGATTTCATATGGAGAAAGTAGAATTTTAGATTTCATTTAAAATCCAGCAAACTTATCACTTTTTCAGGATTTCAGGATTGGGAATTGTAATGTTTCCAGGTGACACCACCTGCCCGGGCTACCC
>APFE031122592.1:0-17750 GCA_000404065.3 Pinus taeda
CACAACCTCCACCTACACCTCCTCCTCCTCCACCACCACAACCTAGACCTACACCTCCTCCTCCAAGATATCAGATCTAAACATTAAAGAAATTTCATGTACTTGAATGACTATATTTTTGCATAGAGGAAATATTCCTAAATGTATTATTTATCATTTAATGGTACGATATTATCTATGTCAAGAGATATGTTTTGGATTCATGAGACTGTAGCTTTCATTTCCAACAATGGAGAAGAGAGTAGAAATTTAATATTTTAATTTAGAACATGAATTTTAAATTAACTTGCATACCTCCACCTCCTCCTCGCCCTCCACCACATTCTCCTCCTCCACCACCTCCATCACGACCACCTTCTCCCCCACCACCTACACATCCCCACCACCTCCTCCTCCACAACCTACACATCCGCCATCACCTCCTCTACCACCTCCACTTCCTTCTCCTCCACCACCTCCACCTCCACCTCCTCAATCAACTTCTCTTTCTCCTCCTCCAACTCCGCCTCCACCTCCACCGCCTCCTCTTCCCCCACCTCCACCTCCTCCACCTCATTTTCCTCCACATACACCTCAACCTCCTCCACCACCTATACGTCCTCTTCCACATCTGCCTCCAACTCCACCACCACCTCCATGACAACGTCCTCCTCCTCTGCCTCCTCCACCTCCACCTCCTCCACCCACCTCCTCCACCTACGACATCACTTCCTCTACCTCCACCACCTCGACCACATCCTCTACATCCACCACCACCTCCACCTTCACATTACAGACTCCACCACCACCACCTCTACCTGCTCCTCCTCCTCCTCTACCTCCCCTAGCTCCACCTTCACACTACAAACTCCACCACCACCACCTCCACCTCCACCACCACCTCCTCTACCTACACCTGCACCTCCACCTTAACACCACCAACTCTACCACTACCACCAGTGCCTCCACCTCCTCCTCCACCATATCCACCTCCACTACCTCCTCATCCTCCACCTCCACCACCACCACCTCCTCCTTCTCCTCCTCTTCCTCCACCTCCTCCTCATCCTCCTCTGCTTCCGCCTCCACCTCCACCTCAACCTCCTCTACCACCTTTGCTTCAACCACCTCCTCCTTGTCCACCACCTCCTACTCTTCAACCACCTCTAACTCCTCCTCATCCTCCTCCACCACCTCTCCCACGTCCTTGTCATCCTCCACCTCGAGCTCCTCCAACACCTCAACCTCCACCACCTCAACCTTCACCACCTCCTCCTCCACCTCTACTTCTTCCACCACCACCTCCTCCTCCTGATCATCATCTTCCACCACCACCCCCTCCAAAATCACCTCCCTAACCTCCACCCCCTCCTCCTCCTTGACCACCACCTCCACCACCTTCACCTACTCCTCCTCCTCCACCACCACCTTTGAAACCTCCTCCTCCTCCTCCACCTCTATATCCTCCACCACCTCAACCTGCACCACCTCCACCACCACCACCACCACCACCTCTTCCACCTCCACCACCTCCTCCTACTCCACCTCCACCTCTCCACCACCTCCTCGTACTCCACCTTGACCTCTCCTCCACCTCCTCCACAACCGCCTTCACCTCCTCCTCCTCCACCACCTCCATCTCCACCTCCCCATTCCGTCGCCCTATGCCTTATCAGAAAACCTCAAAAGAATTTCATAATTACATATCATTTCATTCTCTTTATTTTTAATACTTATTGATTCATTATTTACGATGATAATTCAGATATCAACATATAAATGATAATATAACAAATAATATGTATAACAATTTGCAATATAAATAAGTAATTATGAGAACAACAATTAAATTATTTTTCTTTTTTGTAAAATGTATATAAATAGTATCAAAAGCTGTGTAGAAAAATCATAGAAATCGTATTCTTAATTTCCCAAACTATTTAAAATCAATAGATTAATTATATAAAATCATTAAAAAATAAATAAAATAAAAACTTAATTACCATAGACATAAATTCTGGAAACCCCTAAGTAATATACAAACACAAAACACAACCAAACTTCATAAAACCTCCATTAAGTATGATGGAACACCAACAATAATGATATTATAATCTCACATATGTGGTCTCAAATGGAAACACAAATATCTTCAGGTTCATTGGACCAAATGAAGTTAAGGTGACTGAAATACAAGATTACAGAAAGAACTCTTAGTATGCCTTCATTACCATGGCTCCTAATATGTATGTCTAATGTATTGGTGTATTTCTAATGTATTGGTTCACAAAGATGTATTTCGATACCTTTGTTCTATTTCAACTATTATAACCAAGCAAAAGTTATGATTTTCAATATCAAAATTGAAAGAACTTTGAACATCAAAAATTAACACACCACGCAACATTTTCGTGTTATATTTAGAGAACAATAAAAAATAATTCTACTATTTTAAATTTGTTCGTGTAATAAAAATTTGAAAAATATATGATATGAGTACCAACTTCCAATTCCTACATTATTCTACATATTTATATTTTAAAATATTAAAGATACATTTTTATATTTAAAAATATAATTTAAAACATTAAATTTATTTGTGTAATAAAAATTTGGAAAATATATAATTTCAGTGCCAAATTCCAATTCCAATAAAAAAAGTTGAATCTATTTTCATATTAAAATACAGTTAAAAAAATTGAGACATCAAAGTCTATCATCCAAAAAGCTTTTCCAATCCTTCCTTTGGCAAAAGGCCAAAGAGATGAATGTTTGCATGAATTTCTATGAAGTAAAGGTCGTAATCTCGGTTTTTGGATCATAATTATGTGGCTACAGTTATATATCTTGCTAACCATAATACAAAAATTCAGTTGAGACTATTGGGCGGATATAGTAATTGAGAACTAATCTTGATGACGAAGTGCTCAGAGTTTGCAATGTGTGAACAAACGTATAATATAACACTACAAGTATCAATAAGTATTTCTCATAGTTACAGAAAAATAATTATAAATAAGTGTTCAACATTTCAAATATACAAACAAAATTTTCCAAACATGAAAACATTATACATCCTACTTTAAAACAAGGCTCCAAGAAGATGCATAGTTTCAAATGTAAAAACAGAATTATTCATAAACGATATGCATAGTTGCAAGAAAAAATTACAAACCCTGCTTTAAAGCAACGCTCTAAAAAAGGCATGATTTCAAATGTGCAAGAAAAATTATCCATAAACAATATGCATAGTTGCATGAAAAAATTATAAAACCTACATTAAAACAACGCTTAAAATGAGGCATGGTTTTAAGTCTGCAAACAAAATTATCCCTAAACGATATCCGTAGTTGCAATTTTTTTTTATAAACAACACGTTAGAACAAGTATTTTCCCAACAAAATTATCCCTAAACCCTATCCATAGTTGCAGAAAAAACCTTGGCTTCAAATGTGCAAACAAAACTATCCTAAATTTTTTATAACGAATACATTAAAACAAAGATCGAAGAAGAGGAGGCATGCATCAAGAATGCTAAGATAATTTGAATGTGTCAAGAATGTTAAGATAATTTGAATTAACAGAAATGGCCTCCTTACCTCCAATGTGATTTGAAGTAGAGTTATGAGGTGCTAGCTGCCTTGAGCGTGGATCGAACACAGGACTTTCATATATCCAGTCTGATGCTCTCCCAACAAAGATATAGAGCCGCTATCCCAACAAAGATATAGAGGAGCGTGGATCGAACACAGGACCCAACACACATACATAGGTACAGAGCTGCGTGGTTCTAACACAGGACCTTGATATATTCAGTCTAACGCTGTCCTAACAAAGATGTTCTCCTAACAAACCTTGATATATTCAGTCTAACGCTGTCCTAACAAAGATGTTGTCCTAACAAAGATACAGAGGAACGTGGAACGTGGATGGAACACACTACTTTCATATATTCAGTACGCTCTCTCAACAGATATACAGAGACAACAAGATTGTGGATCGAACACACAACCTTAAAAGATTGTGGATCGAACAATCTCCCAACAAACATACAGAGACAACAACATTGTGACTCGAACACATGATCCTCTCCCAACAAAGATACAAAGGCAACAACATTGTGGATCGAACTATGTTCAATCTGACTTATGGTTGAATATCCTCATATAATACGTCTTGAAACAATTGGGCACATCTGGAAACAATTGGAACAGATTACTATTTTGAAATCCGCCTTAAACAATGAGGAACCGGCTATGAATAAACGGCTCAGATTCGGATGCCTCCATCACCTCTTAACTAAATGGTAGGGTTGAAGAGATTGGGATTGTGAAATCCACTTGGAATCTGCTCGAATTCTTGTACAACCTCTTAATTGAATTCAAGAAATACTAGGTACAACACTAGAAAAAAGCAAAAAGTTACGAGAAAGCAAAAAGCTACTTAAATTGAGAATGCTGACTATTAATTAGATTCGTTAAAGTTCCACGAACAAAAAGAAAAGGAACGGGAAATAAAAAAAATAAACCAAAATAATTAACACTGTGAAATTTTAAAATATGCAAAGTAAAAAGTAAAAAGTTAAATATAAAAGAAACAGTTAATTTCTTTTGAGGTAAAAGATTGACAATTTCAAAGTTAAAAAGACTGAATGGTTGATTGCAAAGTAGAAAAATTAAAAACTAAATTTTAAGATAACATTTATTTGTTTTTAAATTTAAAAATTAGCAATTTCAAAGTAAAACATAAAATATAAAACACATTTCTACTTAAATTGCAACTTGAAATTGACGTATAGTAACCTTGTTATAATAAATAATTTAGAACATACCTTAAATGTGAAGGAACAATAAATTAAATCAAATCTACTTGACTTATAACCATATAAACTAGTCGTGCATACAACCCTTTGTTCTCAATAACATTATGACTTTCTTGAATATTCATAGTAGACTTTAGTGAGAGTATTTAAATTTTTTTTCTACACCTTTATATTTTGGTATATGTTGTCAATGGAGATACTTCGTTCCCTATCTTTAAGTTGAATATGAGAACCAAATTTATCAGGTTAAAGGGTTTAGTTGGTACCAATTAGTTAAACTTTGAATAGAATATGTAATGGAACAACAATTTACATCACTGTTAGTATATTTTTATGTGAGATTATGTAGGATAAAACAAAGGTAACTACTCCACTATAACTAAAAGGATATCACAAGCTTACAAAATCCAAGAAAATCGAGGTGACCATAACTTTTTTGTACTTCAAATTTTATTCTTGTTTCAATAATTATAATGCTCAATATGGACCAACTAATCTCCAAAATTTCTTGTCCTAAAGAATTAATATGGAGGTGTGAATCACTTATTTATTTCTCTAACCTAGAAGTGATTACTTATCATCAATTTATATTGAAACAATCCTTGCAATTATCATTATCTTGCATAACCAAATCCTAATTCAAATTATTAGAGAAAATTTATTATTACATGGTATGTTAACAAAATATAAAATATTGTGCATAATATTTTTATGCATGATATTCTATATACATATCAACTTATTCTTGAAATGTTATAATAATTAGCTATGCTAATTAATAATAATAAAAAATATTGTATATTCGGGGTATTTTTCAACTAGGATTAAGTCTTTGCATCAACACTAAAAATATTTTACAACAATAATAAATCAATAATATTTTTAATATTACTTATCAATAAGATTATAACAATAAATTATATTAGTCAATATAAATATAGAATATACCATTTTGTATTTAACAAATCTAATTTATAATTGAATATTATTGTATTATGAATCACCCTTAACAAAGAGAAGGAATTTTAAAGGAATAGGATATTTCGGAGGGACCATCATTAAAAATAAAACACTAAACATAAATAATATTACTTCTAATAGAATAAAAATTATATAAAGATTATTTGAAAAAATAGGTATGTCTTATGGAGGAATTGGCCTTTTCATTAGAACCCATCAATACAATTTCAAGAAATATTGTGATCTTTCATTGATTCAAATTAGCTAAAAGGGCTTACGTGAAAAAGGCTATGTGAGAAGAAGAGAAAAGAAGACCTCTATTATGATCATGGACCATCAATGGAGAAGGATTCTATGATGTACCACTAATGAATAAGAATGTGTTTCATATTTTGCCAAGAGAGGGGGTGTTTAGGTAAAAAAGAAGAGCACTAGACCCAATCGATACATTTGTAAGTGGTCGATCAAGTTTCTTAAGACCGTTTCTTAAGACCTAAGAAAATAGATTTATCAATATATTTGAATTGAAAATTTAGGCACTTGATTGTGCTTTCAAGGTCTTAAAATACACATTTCGAGTACGCCTTATGCAAAATGTTCTGCAACAGCCTTTTGTACCCTAGTGAAATTCGGGAAGAATTTGTCTTATGCAAAATGTGTTGCAACAACCTTTTGTACCCTAGTGAAATTAAGGAAAAAATTGTCTTTAGGTGGTGGATTGGATCATGTTGGGTTGATGAAGGAATACTCCTTCCAATAGAATATGGGTTTGAAATTTTCTAATTTATATGATATTTTTCATCTATTTGTTGAACATAATGCTTCATTTTTTTTGAAGAAATTTAAAGAGGCCGATTGAAAAAACAATAACACAAAACTTTCAAAACGAAAAAAAATTCAAAAAATACCACTATCTTAGTTTACTATTCATGTAATAATTGAAAAAAACTAATGGGAATACATGTGTCTACAAAATCCAACTGAAATATTACTTCATAAACTTCAAAAAACAATAAACAAATAAATTTCGGATATGAAAAACATAGTTCTCTAGTTGTAAAGTATGCTTATCTATATATATATATATATAATATATAATCAACAAAATCTTCTCGAATATCAACCCGATCTTCTCCTCCTCAATTGGGTGCACTAGAATGAGAATTGATTAATCAATATTATAATCCTTTAGAAATGATGTAATTAATGGAATAAGTATGGATATAAAGTTTATTGAAGCTATGTTTAGTACATAAAGAAACATAAAACCATGAATTTCTATGGAGGATGTCGTGGGTGAATTTTTTCCTACAAAACTGGAAGGAAATACATTAGAGAAATTGAAATTCTATGGGAGATTGAAAAATAGTTCCATGATTGAAACACATGTGTGAAACCATTTCCATAAAACCCTAATTTTATGAGGTGCAAGGAAATTACTTTAAATAACAACCTTGCCTGAGAAATTAAGGCAAATCACTAACAAAAATTATGGACTCTAAACATCAAGGTTAATTGAGTGTTTGGTCATTATATAGGAATGTGAAGTCTTGTTTCTATGAATTTAATTTTTATTTTATTAGTACCTAATGGTGTAAAAAATATAAAATTTAACTTAATATTTTGGATAATCATCCTTAGTCACTATTTCGATAAAAAAATCAATCTGCAAAGCTTTGAGCCCTCAAATTTCAATTTTCTGAAAAAGATCTCCCCTAAAACTTTATAGGCATTAACAAGACTGTAAATGAATTCCAAAGAGTAATATACAAGAGAAAGGTGTTGTAGAAAAGTTTAGATTTCAATAAAAAAAAGAAAAATATTGGAGGTTGATTCAATGAACTTAAAGACGACCCCACCTGCATGGCTGCCAAAAATTAAAAATTAAATGATATTTTTCTCCAACCATTAGATACAAAAATTGTAATAATGCAAGTGTAATTTTTAAATCCCAAGACCAAATTTTGGGGATTTTCCAAACAATTTTTTTTTATATTTCCCAAAAATTAAACAAAAAAATTTCAAGACAGAAAGGAGAGAATGTTTGAGGTATTGGAATGTAAAGCAAATACACAAGCCTAGTATAAAAACTTAAAAAGGGAAAGAATATTATTAAATACTTAAATGTGTGTCGTTCTCCGTAAATTAATCTCAATACCATGATATAAGGGCCACTGAAATAAAGAGCTCATTTTAAACCAAATGAGAAGAGAGAAATGGCTACCATAAATCCTTGTCCTTGAAAATTGGGGTAAATGGAAATTAGTAGCTCCTAATTTCAGGAGCTGTTTTATTTTTCTAGGTCTCCCTTAAAATAAGGCAATGCCGCGCTCCATCCCTAATTTTCTTATAAAATGATTTTTGGGCTACTATTAATAATTCACTATGATACAAAAAAGTATTCCAATCAAAATTTGTAACCATTTAATTTCATCCAAGGGGAAGTAAAGAGCCCATTTAAAACCAAATGAAACTAAAGACCCCATTTAAAACCAAATGAGAAGGGAGAAATTGCTACCATAAATCCTTGTCCTTGAAAATTGGGGTAAATGGAAATTAGTAGCTCCTAATTTCAGGAGATATTTTATTTTTTACATGTCTCCCTTAAAATAAGGCAATTCCAACCTCCATACTTCATTTTATTATAAAATGTTTTTGGGGCTACTACTAATGATATAAAAAAGTATTCCAGTGAAAATTTGAAACTATTTAATTTCATCCAGGGGCTAAATTTCACTACTAAAAGTTTCCACTAAGATTATTTTTTGTTGAAACATGCATGCAAACAAATATTATTATAAATAATCATAATATAACTTGTAATAAAGTTATAATTTAGTTAATTTATATGTTTCTTTTAATCTAGGAAATGTGATAGGTATAATGAAGTACTCTTTTGATGATTATCAAGGATTGGATTTTATTTTCTGTTCGATCCCCATTTAATTTATATGACTTCCCTAGTTTGTTAATTTAATGTTAATAACATTTTTCAACTTAAATTGAAAATAAATTCCAAACTAGATATGCCTATAATTATGCTAATTGGAAGAATAGATCTCCCATAGTTATAATTTAATTATTAAGTTGATGTCATATATTTAAACCAGATGGAATCTGTTGGAAAATTCATAGTAATATTGACATATTTAACCACTAAAACTTTTGATGGCTTCCGACCTCTCCAACGCAGCTTGGGTGATTAGACTGTACACTTTAATGTGACAGACGTTGAATTTATTGGTTGTTGTACGCTCCTTTTGATATTTTTGAGGTTCTAACCTATGGTACCGGTTATGCTTGACCACCTGCCGGTCTCCCTTATCTGCCTTTTGTCAACCCTAAGCCTATTCACTTACCATTTTCGCCTGTTCGCCGCGCTAAACCTCAGCTCCGCTCTGTGGGGTTTATCCGCGCCTCCCCGTCTGGTTTTAGCACTGTGTTTCTATGAATGCCTTCGGCCTTCCGTCGCTCTGAAGGTTGGGTTGTGATGACTATGGCGACGTCGTCCGCTCCTGCACTGTAAATATATTTTGACTTGCTGTTCGTTGAGCTTTCTCTGCTATTAAATGTTGTTTCTCGCTTGTTAATTTGTGGATTTAACTTTGTGACAGGGTCCCCATCAATCCATTGCGTTTCAACTCGGCTACTGAGGTAAGCTCTGGTTCCATTGCAGACTTGGTTTTCGCTTTTCCTTCATATTCTAACGCCTTCGCTCCTTGTCTTCAGGATTGTAGTTGTTGTTTGGTTTTTCGATGCCGCCTCCTCGACTCCAGGTAAAGGCTAATATCTCATACTCTTCGTTTGATGGTTTTAAGGATTATTCCGTGGTTACTGTGTGTATTAACCTGCCTCCACTTCATTTTTTTTTTGCAGGTTGCCCGAGGTAGCTGGCCTCCGTTGCTTTACACTCTCTGCAGTTTCTGGCACCAGTTCGAACCCTCCCAATCCTTCTCTACGGGTAGGGTCTTTCCGTGTTTGCTTATTTGTAAGCTGTAGTGGTCTTAGAGACTTCGATTTATATTAGTTTTGTCACCTGAGCAGTGAACGAATAGTACTTCTCTCGGCTGTGTAACTCTTCGGTTGTCCTGTAATATTTATGTTTCGTTATCGAAACCCTCGTCCTGTATATTTATTGAAACCCTCATTCTGTAATATTGGTATTTGGTTATTGCAACCCTCGTTCGCACCGAATTTGTTCGATTGCTTCCTCGTTATGATAACTCTTTAGTTCTGTTCGGTTGTATCGTTTTCTTGGTTGAAAACTCTGTTTCGAAGCTCTGTTTCGAACGAACTTTTCTATTGGAGCGTGAGACGCTCAGGAATCTTGTATGCTTTGGTTATATTAGTTAATAAAATGATACAATTTTTGGGTTTTCATTCCAACACTTACATTTGTCGTAAATAACGTGAGGGTTTGTATGGTAGTACCTGGTTGATAGCCTGCATTCGTAATTATTCGCCTTTCGTCTGGAAGTGGTCTTTGTAGCAACGCCTTGCTCTTCCTGTGAACACTTGCTGTCTTTGTTATTTCAATGTAATTTAGTTACACAGAATTTATATATCAATGCATGAAAGTATTTTGTTACAGTGGTGCTCCAATTGAAAAAAAGCAAATTTTATTTCAAATAACTGTAATTTCCTTTCTCAGTTTGCGGAATCCCCTCACTGTTTTGCTTTTGCCTTTTTAATATCTCGTAGGTACAACTGT
The DNA here is from genome assembly GCA_000404065.3 of Pinus taeda. Lineage (NCBI taxonomy): Eukaryota > Viridiplantae > Streptophyta > Pinopsida > Pinales > Pinaceae > Pinus > Pinus taeda. The sequence goes on from APFE031122592.1 coordinate 10,473, forward strand.
TCTTCTATTCCGGTTTAATTTTAATCACCTCCACCTCCTCCTCCTCCTCCTCCTCCTCCTCCTCCAACTCCACCTCCACCTCCTCGTCCTCGTCCTCGTCCTCGTCCTCCTCCACTTCCACCTTCATCTACTCCTCCTCCTCCTCATCCACCACCACCTCCAACTCCACCTCCACCTCCTTCACCCTGTCCTTGTCATGCTCCTTCTCCTCCTCCACCTCCACCGCAACCACCTCCATCTCCATCTTCACCTCCTCCTCCTCCATTTGCACATCCACCTCCTCCTCCATCACCTCCTCCTCCTCATGTTTCTCATCCTCATTTGGCCCCACCTACTTCACCACCTCAACCTCCACATCCTTCTGCTCCTCCTCCTCCACCTCCACCTCCTCATCCACCACCACCTATGCCTGCTCATCCAAAAACTTAACCTCCACCAACAGCATGACCTCCTCCTCTTCCTCCTCCTCCTTCGGCTTCACCACACCCTCCACCTCCTTCTTCTACTCAACCTCCACTACTACCTCCACCTCCTCCTCAACTACCTTAGCATCCTCCTCCTCCTCCTCCTCCACATCGTCCACCGTCACCGCTACTCCCACCACTGCCTCTACCTACACCTCTTCCTCCTCATTCTCTTCCTCCACATCCTCCACTGCTAGCACCTCCTTCACTACCTCCTCTACCTCCTACTTCACCTTCACTGCCACCGCCGCCGCCTTCGCTAAGAGGGAGCTTAGATTACATCACCCCTTATTAAAAAGGAGTGAAAAATTGTGCTTTTCTATTTCATGTGTCATGGACTAGACTAGGACTAAAAACCATAAGTCTAGGTGAAGGCCATGAAGACAAATCTCATATGTCTCAGAAATCTCAGGGATGATTACAGCGAGAAATCTCGGATACCATTGATGTTTTGAAGTGTTGTTACAGTATGTATTTTGGAAATCAACCCACTATATTTTCAACCTCCTTACAGTCTCACATTCATCAACATCAGATAATAACAGTCTCGCCATACTTGTGAATGGAAGGTCCTAAAGTGACACTCTTTACCTCAACCTACTCTCTAGATGTCATTAAAATCTCGGCAGAATTACCAGTGATATTAGTAATACATTCCACATTCTAGACTCATTCAAGGTTTTCGTAAAGTAGCAAGTCTCGATTATGTTCACTATCTCAGTGAAGCTCACATATAAAAGACCTCGTTGATATGGTGATGAAACAATGATATAGGTGGAAGTACAAGCAATGGTGCAACTACAAGAATCTTTTTGGTACTATGATGATGATCTCAGTGAAGCAACAATAATAATGATTATGATCTCTAAATTAAGAAAAGGATTGATGTTTTGGTCTTCGAGTGGCTTAGTAGGTCAAGCATCAAGGTATTAGTATTAGTCAATTGGAATCTCTATAAAAATAATTGTGTGTGGGTTTTCCTCTCCAAGAGGGATAGGTTTTGGCCCTGGCAGAAAGTGAACACCTTATGTTCTTGTCACTTGTATTTCAGTAACTTTTCGATGAACTAAGAAATACACACAATAATGATATCAATATAAGATTGTGCTAATAAGAAAAAAGTTGAAATACCATAGCAATAGTTATCATGATAAGAAAAATCATACTAACTACATTTTCCCCAGATTCTTCAATAGTTTGGGCCAAAACCATGATGATTTTTCGACATGTGATGGATGAGGATGATAGCTCTCAACGAGACGATTCTGATGCAATTAGAATAATCAAATTCTAACTTGTCATTAAGGAGCTACAATTTTTTTAATTGAAAGTGTGGGTTTTCACAAGAAGTGTCAAGGCTGGCTTAATGTTATTTAGGCTTCTGACAGCTTGTGAAACGCTAGAATGACATTGGAGGAACCCTTCTTTTAGTGTATAAATAGAAGGTATTGTGGAGTCATTTGAAAGTCCTTTTTTTCAACACATACCTCAATTGGAGAGCTCATTGGAGAAAGATTACCTATGTTCTAGGACATAGATTTAAGGGCACATAACCAAGGAGTTTGAACTTTTAACTCTTTAGGGTTTTTGCAGGGTGACCAACAACCAAGTTGGAGTTTGTGTTTGCTGGTGGAAGGGCCAAGGACCTGCTCTTATAGACCGTAGCCAAGGCAGGGTCAGTGAGTGATTTGAAGGGTAAACATGGGGTGGTTAAGGGATGTTTAGAGGGTCGTAGCCTTGTCCTTGGAGGTGATAGCCAAAGAAGGAGCAGGGAGGTTGTTTTGAGGCATTTTGGAGGGTGGAAATTCCTACCAAGAGGCTATCGTGGCCCTAGTTTGGGTGTTGTAAGGGTCACAATACCTTTATGGAGATAGGCCCCTAAATGTGGGCTCAAAACTACCCTGAAGGAGCAGCGTTATGGGGCAGCATATCCTTGGAGGACAACCTCAACATAAGGGGATATTTGGGCCTACTTTGAAGGGTTTTTAGGGACTCTGGTTAGTTCCCTAACCAGTCACAGAATTCCAGCATTGAAAAAGTCTGAGCAACAACATTTTGAGGTGCGTTGGGTCATAGTTTGTGACCAATATTGGAACCGTTAGTTTGCAGCCTATGAGAGCCATTTGTTGGAGTTTCCTTGGGCATGAATGCACTCCAACTAGGAGAAGATCGCACAATGGATGGTTGTCCTAGGAAAGAACATAAAGTTGATGTAGGAGATGATCCCTATAGCAATGCGGACAGGGGACTCAAAACGTCATCATGTATATGGAAGTGTGGATCCAGATAAGGAAAATCCAAGAATTAATGAAGGGACCCAGCTAGCGCTTGTAGCTACCACACCTTCCCAAGGACAATGGTGAAAGGTTAAAAAGAAGAAATGGAGAAAAGGGTAACATGTTTACCACCATTTTGGAGTTGTATTTTTGGTCTCTGTGATCATCAGTTTCGATTGGCGGGATTGAACGCATTATCAGAATCTACATGTAATTTGCTTTCATTAATAAAATTATGATTTTTCCTAAGGAAGAAAGAATATATTAATTAAAAACAATTATAAGAGAATCTGATTTTCAAATACGCATTGAATAGTATAGTGGTGGTTATAAAGGAAAAAAAAAAACTTTGTCATTCATGATGCCATGGTCAATTACCAAAATAAGTGAAATTTTATTAAATTGAACATGCATAATTTAATGCAAGCATTCAAATAATTTTAAGTGTATCTCATGCATTAGATACTATGGATGCTTAAAATCATCATAGAAGTTATTTGTATCAAGTTTTTCAGAAATTTGTTTAGTGACCTTCCATATGGTATATGATAATGAAAGTTTTTTGTGTGTTCTAGAATTCATAGACATAGAAACACAAACAAGAGCAAAGACAAACAAGTAAATACATTACATAAAATAAAAACACAAACATTTAAAACCCTATCATCATGAAACATCCATTGTAACTAATTATAAATATATATTGATTAAAAATACTTATAAAATAGTTTGATTCTCAGAGATGCATTGAGTAATGATACTTACAAAAAAAACCATGGTCATTTGCAAAAATAAATGGAATTTTGTTAAACCAAATGCTAATTTTGACATATATAGTTTAATACACATTCAATTAATTGGAAGTGTAATTCTTGGATATTATATTTTATGTCTAAAATCATGATAAATGTGACTTGTATCAAGTCAATAGTCAACTTGGGAAATGACCATCCATACGACATATTCTAATGAAATCCTTTCTTGTCTTCTAAAGTTTATACACAAACAAGATCATAAACAAACAAACATATACATTACGTAAAATAAAAACACAAACATTTAAAATTCCATTATCCTAAAAATTCTATCTAATTATAAGAAATGATTAATTAAAAAACAATGTTTATTGAATAGTGGTGCTCACTAAAATTAAAATTCATTCATGATGTTGTTGTCATTTGTAGAAAAAACAACATTTTATTAAATTAAACTACAAATTAAATGTCGACACTCTAGTATACAAATTCTACACATTGGAAAAATAATTATTGTATCTGATAATACATATGTGTGAAAAGATTATACACATAAAATCATAACAAACAACCAAAGGCGAACAAGAGCACAACAAAAAAAAATACATAGCATAAACTAAAACCACATAAATTTAAAATTATATGATCATAAAACATCTATTTGTAAATTAATTTTTAAATTCTATGTTTATTTTGTTTGTATTTTATCAACATCACGAGCCACTTTTGATATATTTTTAAATGTTCGTTGAATGATTGTGGTTTAAAAAAAATCATGGTCATAGCCACTTGTGATGTTGTGATTATTTGTAATGTTGAAAAGTATATATTGATTAAAAGGAATCATGATAACATGTGGTTTTCAAACTTACAAAAAATGGTGATGATGCTTACAAAGAAAATCCATAGCCATATATTTTTGGCATATTATAACAAGTTATAAACTCCAGATATTATGTACCATAAAAAATTAATTAACTAATAAATTAGTTAATTTTTTTTTTTAAGTGGCATTGTTCATTCATTATTAACATCAGTTTATTTAAAGAAATTATTAAATTATTAAATTTATTGTTATGTTCGAAATGTTTTTATATTAAAAGTTTAAATTGATTAAAATAAAATCTTAAAATGCATGGTTTATATATTATATATATATATAAACTTTACTTTAAAATATTAATATTTGAAAGGTTAAAGAAGATATAACTTCATTTTAGAAAAAAATATAAGCTTCAAAAAAACCATTGAAATACATTTATAATTAAATTAAAATTAGTTATTTATTACTAAATTATAATATTTATTACTAAATTATAATTAAAAAAACATTTACGACAATAGAAAATTATTTCCTAAAATTTAAATAAAACTTGAAAAAAAAATTATTGCAAAATATATATATATATAAGTTAAAAATAATGAGTATCTATATATATATATATATATATATTTTATTTTATTTTAAAAAAATTTATATATATAAAAGTGGCAATAACTTATAGAACATTTTATACACATTTTATACGTACAACTTTATAAAATAGTAACTAATCAGCTGTTAAAATTAATTCATGTTGCCAATAATAACCAATAGTGATGAGGATAAGACACACATAATTAAAATCAATTCATGTTGCAACAATAACCAACAAGTAAGATACAATATGTATGCTAACCAACAAGTTCAGGTACAATATGTATGCTAACCAAAAAATACAATATATATGCTGGACTTTTAGGGAGGTGTAAATAAATATTTACATATATCTTGTGGATTTTTACAGAACTAAACGTTTACTCTCCTCTCTCCTCAACCCTCTCCTATACGTGCGAGGATGACAACATCATTAGCGCAGCGGAGGACCACAGCATCATTACCCTAGCTTTTAGCTTTTTCCTAACGAATAGAGTCAGGACCACAACATCATTACATTAGCTTTTTCCTAACGGCCTAACGAATAGAGTCAGGACCACAACGGAAAGCTGGAAAGCTTTTTCTGAATACCTCAAATCGCATTTCACACGTTACCCGTAACTCAACCTCCCAGTCGTCAATCATTACCTCGTCGGTCAGAAAATTCAAAAGCTCCACAACGCGCTGATATTAAACAATTAAATAAAACTGCCGAAGGAATTTTCGGCTTCCCGCCTGGACAGTTTACTTGCCATTGGCTATTATAGGAGAATGGATTTTGAGCAATTGCAAGTGAATTTTCACGGTCGCATTATAATAATTTTTTCTGCGTATTTGATGATATTAGGTTGATAGCTTCGTGTAATTTTTTTGTTCGTAGATGTTATATTTGAGTTTGAATTTTAGTAAAAAAGAGTTGATTGCATTATAATAATTTTGTGTGGGTATTTGATGATATTAGGTTGTAGGTATTTAATGATATTATATTGATAATTGCATGTAAATTTTGTGTTTGTAAATTTTATATTTGAGTTTGAATTTTAGTAAAAGGTTTAAGAAAATTTAATAGTCTCTTTAAATTTTATTATTTATTATAGAATTTCTAGAATTTCTTTATTTATATTTTTAATTTAATATCTCTATAAATATTAGGTGAAAGTCATTTTAATTCTTCTCATTGTATATAATAATTTGATATAATTTATTTTATACTTTTCCCATTTTATTGTAAATTACTTTTCAAAATTTTAACAATGTAATTATTTTTCTTTATATCTTAATATTTAATACCTATCTCCATCTATCTCCCTCCCTCCTCTCACCCGCTCTCTCTCTTCCTCTCACATCCTCTTCTTCTCCCTCTACCTCTCCCCCTCTCCCATGGTCTCACCTTCCCGCACTCGCACCCTCTCCCCATCTCCATCCCTCTCCACCTATCCCTTCACCCCAATCCTCTCTATCCCTCTCTACCTCTCACTCCCTCTCTCCCTCTCCCTCTCACTCCCTTCCTCTCACTCCCCCTCGTACACGCACTCCTTGTGTCTCTCTCTCTCTTCCTCTCCTCCATCCCTCTTCTCTCCCTCTATTTCCCTTATTACTATCCATTTGCTCCTCCCCCTATCACACTCTCTCCTCCTCTCCCTCCCCCTCTCCCTCCTCCTCCCCCTCTCTCTCCATCTCCCTCTCCTCCTCTCTCACTCTCTTCACCACACCCTACCCTCTCTGACTCTGTCTCTCGCTCTCTCTCTTCCCTCTACCTCTCCTTCTCTCTCTCCCTCTCTCTCTCCCTCTCCACATCACCCTATCTCTTTCTCTCTCTCCCTCCCGCTCATTCTCCCCAGGCCATCTCCCTGTCTCTTACCCCACCTATCTCTATCTCTACCCCTCTCCCTTCCACTCTCGCCCACTCCCTCTCCCTATCGTCCTCTCTCCCCTCATATCTCTGTTTCTCTCTTCCTGTCTCTCTCCCTCTCTCGCCCCCTCCCTCTATTTCACACCCTCTGTCTCTCACCCTCTCCCTCCCCCTCTCTTCTTTCCCCGCTCTCTCTCTCTCTCTCTCCTTTGTCTCTCCTGTTATCTCTCTCTGTCTCCCTCTCCCTATGCCCATCGTTCTCTCCTTCCCTTTCCTCCTCTGGCTCCACCTTCCCCTCCACTTCCCTCTCCCTATTCCACTCTCTTCCTTTTCCACTCCCCCTCTCCCTCTCCCTTCCACTCTCCCTCTCACGCAACATGTCTCCCCCCTCTCTCTCCCAATCCCTCTCCCCCTCTACCTCTTTCAATCTCTCCCCTTCCTACTCCCTCTCCCCCTCTCTGCACCCACATATCTCTCTCTATGCCTCTCTTCCTCTCCCTCTCCATCTCCCCCC